>VYZX01030276.1:18654-56276 GCA_013401335.1 Brachypteracias leptosomus
GGCGGCTGCTCCGGCGGAGGGCGGTTGACTGCGCGGGGCGGCGGCGAGGAGCTGCAGCAGCGGCGGCAGCAGCAGCGGGAGGACGGAGCCGAGCGCCCCCATCATGCCTGGCCCATCGCAGGCGGCTGTCCCGCTCCCCTGCCCGCCGCCGCCAGCCCTCACTCCATGCCGCCCGCTCGCCCTTCGACTCCCGCAGCCGCTCCCCGGTGAGCGGCAGCCGCAGCAGATTCAACACCCAGGACAGCGACCAGCACCGCCCGCCCGCTCCCGCCCGGCCCCGCCCCGGCCCGGCCCGGCCCGCCCAGCAGGCGCGGAGGTGGGGGCAGGTCGCTTCGGCTCTGCAGCGCCGCCTCCTAGCTACCCGGTTCCCGCTCCTCGGTTCCCGATCCCCGCTCCCTACTTCCCGCTCGGGCACGGTGAGGGCAGGGGATGTCCCCCGGCCCGTGAACCGCCGCTGCCCCAGTGGAAGCTCCGCCTCAGGCACTGCCCGACCCCTGCGCCTCCGGGACAGGGACAGGCGGATTCTTCCCGGCAGAAAGGCCGTTCGTGTGGATCCTCTGTAAAGATGGCTGAGAATGGGAAGGGAGTTATTAAATGTGCTCGTTCCACACACCTGTATTTACGTTAAACCGATTCAGCCCTTGTAAAGTTCAGTCCTGAAACCCGCACTAGCTGGGTGGGTGCTGCTGTGGCCTCCTCAGCAGTGGTTTATTTACCGCCGGTTTTTCCACAGAAAATTGCTTGCCACCATGAAGGATTTGATGAGCCCTCAGGTGAACACCTCCCGCAGCTGGGGTGTGTGTGTTTGCCTGGGAGATGTCCACACTGGTGACGTGTTTCTCCTGCACCTCCTGTCCCCGATTCACCCCACACGAGCAGGATCGCTCAGTTCAGGATGCCAGGAGGGAGCGGGAGGCTTGGGCACCAACCCATTGACTCCCTCCTCGATCACAGGCTCTCATTTTCTCACAAACTGGGTGTAATAACATTTAGCCTTTAAGGCAGCAGTCACAGTTACTGAGGTGAAATGGCATAGGTGCCGTACCTCATGGCCGGAGATGTATTTTGGACTGAGATAGCCAGATCCATGCCATGAGAAGTGATGGCTGGTCCCAGACACCTCTGTCACCCTAGCATCTGCTTCATTCCTCACTGAAGTTTCAGATTCCCCCCATCTTCTTCATACTTGAGGTAAACAGCTCTAATTATACTCCCTGATATGATTCACCCCTGGCTTTAACCAGGTATAGTTATGACAAACTCACACTCAAGGCTTTTAAAAAGAATAAAAATTATAATACATGAAGTGGCTTTACCATAGACCAGAAATCTAAATAAGGAAAGCCCATAGATCAAACTGACCCTGAAAGAGCACAGCCGCTCCTCCTTGCTCACCTCAAAGGCGGCAGAGAAAACAATGTGAATATGACCAGACAAGGATAGATACAAAGAGTCCAGCCACCACATTGGGACCAGCTGGGACTGGTCATGGGATGGTCAGCCAAGTCTGGGGGCCTGGGCTGGAGCTTTGCCCCTGTCTCTGGGCAGGGGATCTGTGTGGGGGATACAAATAGCTCCTGGTGCCCTGACAGTTGTGGACTTCTCTTATTCTCTCAGTTTTGCTCTGTGTGAAAGGTGAAAGGGGTCTGTGCTGGGGAAAAGAAGTTACAGCTTCTAGAACTGGGACAAAGTCACCTCCTTTGTGGTTAAGGTTGGTGATTCAGATGCAAAAAAGGGAAATATTTGATTCAGAAAATAGACATTTCAAAAAAATATAGATACTGGATGGTGTTTGCTAGCCCAGGATTTGCAAAAGGGTTGGATGGTCTTTTCAAGCGTTTCTGTCCTTGAGATCTATTACATGGTTGCTTACATCTTGCAGGGGAGTGGTTTCACTAACCCAAAAGGTCCTTTTACCTCAGGAAAATCAATTTTGACAACTCTGAAAGAAATCTTAGCACTGAAAGGGGAGATATAAAAAAGGAGGGAAAAGCATTCTATGGAAAGGACAAGATGAGAAATCAAAGTGCTGAGACATAAATGAGTATATTCTCATGGGTTATGCAAACCATCTGGCTTTAAAAGCTGGTAGTATGGACAAGGAAAAAGGTCATCTGAATTAGCAGAGAACTGCAAAACAACTGGAGGTAAGAAAGGAGCAAATGGCAGGCACAGCAAGAGAACAAGTTGTTCATCAAAATACAAAATAGTGGTATTACTGGAAGTCATTGCAGCTCTGCAGCAAACGATTTGCATAGGTCCCGTGAACTGATACTCTGCAGATTTTAAAAGGAAATTAAAATTCTCATAGCCACTCTGTACAGAGGATTAGCAAAATAATGACATTTGTTCAAATGTGTGTGAAGCAACATGAAAAATGAAGAGGGAAATGGCATTTATCGAAGACAGGGAGAAATCCTTGGTTAAAGAAGGTTAGTAAAAACAGGAGTAAGTGTCAAGGAAAGAGTAAGGAGTCAATTGGTAGGTGAATTGGGCGTTTGGAAATAACTCAAGCAGCAACTCTCAGGACTGGAAAGTGTAAAGCATTCCCTACCTGGTTGTATTTTACAGTTTTGTAGCAGGCTGCATCTAGCAAAGATACACAGATCTGTCTTAAAGCCCCAGGAACAGACAGATTGACGCCAGTGGTATTAAGTATAATGAATTTTGTTAATGACGTGTAAAAACTGCAAGACTTGAATCTGTGTGTAAATTAGATGAATAACAAAATCACGGTGTGAATAATACGTTATGACACATGCAGGTTACTTGCTGGTTCACAGTCATTTTCTCAAGACATTTCTCTGTGCCAAGGTTTTTAATAGTTTGTGTAATAAATTAAGAATTCATGTTTAGGTCTATCTACCAACCTTGCGAGGTTGTTTTGGTTGTGGTTTTTATTATCACATTTTCAATAAGTTTCAGAACTGTGGAAAAAGAAATCCTAGAGGGTATAAGTAATTTGTGAAAATTATCAGAAAGACTAGAAAAATTACACAATTCTTGAAGTCAGGAATGTTGCAGAGCTCAAACAAAACTGTCAGACTTGATAGTTTTGAAGAAGGAGTAGAAGAGGGCATCAGTAAGTTATTTCTGTCAGGGCATATTTAAATATTTTTGGTAAGGGAATCTAAACTGGTGAAGATACCGAATGGTGGCTGGGAGTGTAGAATATCAGCTCTCCATTGTCAGGTTGTCTAGAGGTGAATGTGAGGCTATATGGAAGAACAACATTGGATATTATAGAGCTGAAGATTCCAGCACAGTGATAACATATTGAAGTTTTAGCACATCCTTAATTGCTGGAGCTGAGTCATTTTATGATACCCATATAGGTGTGAAAAACATGCTAGGCAAAGTGAAGGAAGAGCTGGGTAATCTGTATGATTTTAGACATATGAAAGATTTACATCCTTATCCATGGTAACCACAGCTGAACGGGAGCTTTTCAAGGAAACACTTTTCTGTCTGAACGCTGTGTTGTCTGACTAAGGTTTTTCATGAGAAACATGCATGTTTTAACCAAAAATCCTTTAGCAAGGGCCAGAAAAAGATGTAGAAAGGGCCAGAAATGATCTTAGAATAGCTAATCTCCCAATAACAGGACACCTGCATGGCCTGAGATTTTAAAGATTTGAATTTTTGCTCTGATTGAATAAAAACATGATCTAACCATTTGACAATAAGGTCAGTCTCTCTCTCTCAATTTCACTGGGCCATTCAAGATTATATTAAAAGCAAACATCCCTGCTAGAAAAGACATTGGTGGGCAGAAGTAGTTTAGCATGGAAAAGGGAAGAAGATGCATATAGGATTTATTTGGTTGATTTAATACTCTTTAGAATGAAATAGTAGGAGTAATGAATTGATAAGCTGGGAATTGAGTTACTGATAGAATTTTTAGAGATGCAAGAAGAAAAGGTGCCAAAATTACATGAACCAACAATTGGGTGGGGATAAAAAAGAAGATAAACACAGGACTCAGATAAAGTAGAGCATTACCAGAGAATAATTTAGGCATAAAAATACACAAAGGGAAAATACTGTTAATATTTTATACCTATAAGTAATTAAGTGATACAAGTGAAATATTGTGAACAGGAATAAAATAATACATGACAGTTAAAGGCTAAGTATAAGGACTATAAAACACAAAGGTGGCATCTGAGTTTTACTGTGTACTTAGTTATTGAGGTCATGCTTGTGAGCCTTTTCAGGTCTGGTTTTTAATTACAAATGGGAATTATATATACTGCATGACTGTAGAAAAGATATATGTATATTTATACAGGGTAGAGCTGCCTGTTTTGTCCAAGGATCACAGAGCTATTTGTCAGCTTATCCAGGTATAAAGAAGAGCCTGAACAAAAGGTCAGTTCCAACTATGCTAAATACAATCTACCTGCACAGGCCAACATGCCCTTAAATAAAAGGCAGTAAAATGACCTTCTTCATTTTCTTTCTTCCTCTCCTTCCCCTGTCCCCCACTCCATCCTCCCCTCCCCAAATCAAAGCTTCCGAGCACATTAATTGCAGATCATTTGTCCTGTTAATGGGTCCAAACTCCACAGGGAACAATATCTACCAGGCAGTTTATCTAAGATTCAGTAACCTAGATATCTTGGCAGAGCTTTAAGATGTGCTGGGGGGGCAGAAGGGGTGAAAGAGGAGAGAAAGCAATAGAGAAGTTTGTGCTATATCCATGCCCAGACAAGAGAGAATTTTAACTATTTTATTATTTACATTTTCTGGCTCTAGAGGACATAGGTAAAATATTCAAAGCCTGTAGATGTATCTGCAGACACAAAGGAGCCTTTTGGAGGCTCAATGCTGTACATGTAACCTTCACCATGCTTTTTTGAGGGCAGAAAGAGCCGGTTGAGCAGCAGTAATCCTCCTGCACCTTGTTTGTGCTCTGAGGACTTCCTTCGGAAGACTGTGAAAAATAAGGGTAGAAAAACCATCTCTAGAGCCACATCTTGGAGTACCATGGTTACAAGAGCAACAGTGCTGGTTGCTGCTTTCTATATTGTTGAGCAGCCAAAAACTCTGTTTTAGGACCCTTTTCAGGATGGTCTGGCAAAGACACTCTTTGAACAGTGACTGCTGAACTGTTCACACTCAAATCCTGGAATATTTTGATTATATTTATTCATTATTGTTGATAGAAAGTTTAACATGACAAGATTTCTTTTAAATTTATGGCAGGAGGGGAGTTATTGCAATTATATTGTAGAGGCTGTAATAGCTCTTGGGATTAAAAGCTGTCCAAAAAATAACAGAAATTTTGTACTATGCACTTACAAGTAGTTTCTTATATTTATGTGTGTTGAAAAAGTACATGCGTGGTTATATAGCTCTGTATATTCAACCCTTTCATTAGAAGAAAACATATCACTTATTCCATAGACATATTTTAAAAAGTAACAAATTAAAATCATTAGTAGTTTAAAGCAGTTAATCATAAAGGACTTTACCCTGCAATAGCGATAACCAATGTCTGAAAAGCCATCCAGTGCCTGAGGCACTAAGGGTGTTTAGGAGCTATACAGAAGCCTGGATTACTGAGAGTTAAAGTCATATAGCTCTCTCCATAGCAGTACCAATATTCACTTAAATTTCAATTTGGTGGTTGTGTTCTACATTCATATATATTTTTCCAGGTCCACAGAAGGGCAGTGAAGCTGGTAAGGGCATGGAGAACAAGTCTTATGAGGAGCAACTGAGGGAACTGGGGTTGTTTAGTCTGAAGAAGAGGCTGAGGGGAAACCCTATTGGTCTCCACAACTACCTGAAAGGAGGTTGTAGAGAGGTGGGTGCTGGTCACTTCTCACAAGTAACAAGTGATAGAACAAGAGGAAACAGCCTCAAGTTGTGCCCAGGAGGCTTAGGCTGGACATTAGGAAAATTCTTTTCACTGAAAGGGTTGTCAGGCACTGGAAAAGGCTGCCCAGGGAAGTGGTTGGATCACCATCCCTGGATGTGTTTAAAAGCCATGTGGATGTGGTGCTGAGGGTCATGGTTTAGCAGTGGACTTGGTGGAGTAGGGTTATGGTTGTACTAGATGATCTTAAAGGTCTTTTCCAACCTAAATGATTTTATGATTCTACATTCAGAGACTAAGTTTATTAAAGGAATAGAGAGTTCCAAAAGAGATAAATCCTTAACTGGTGTAAAAAGGTGTAGCCCCAGGTCACATCAGAAGTGGTTGTGGTCTTTCTTTCTCAGTTGTTGAGCATTGCATAGTATAACTAAAAGTACTTGAAAAGATTTTAGCATCCAATACAGAAATTACTGAATTTCAATATTCATCATTTCACATCTATAAAACTAGCAGAGCCTTTGAGATTTTTAAATTAATTCATACTGAATTCAGTTTAGCATGAAAATAAATATTTGCAGGGTCTAGAAGGTGTCATATGGCTTGATGGAAGAGTGTGGCAGGATTCATTTTACAAATATGACAGCAATTCAGTTGTATCTGGAAATAATGGTTTCATGTACTGTTGATTTCAGCTATTTAAAAGCTTTTCTTCCACTTTCCAAAGTTGTATTAGAAAGTGTCTTTACTCTGGAGCATGCTAAAACTTTTACTCTAGATATTTCTGTATCATGGAGGAAGAAGAGTTCAACATGGAGCCAGAAGGAAAAACCTTGAGAACTGTGCAACTATATGACTGATAGAGTTTAAAAAAAGGCAAAGAAAAAAAAGTAGGTTGATTTTAGTTGTGACTGGTAAGCTTTGAGCTGGTCTTTTATTCCCTATTGCTGTAAGTGAATGATAATGGGTTTTATGTATTGCTGGAAAGAACAGTTGGAAAGGAGCCTAAAATGGAGTATTCAGGGCCTAGGAGATGAACTGCAGCTAGAGAAAATTACCTGTGAGAATAGCAGGAGATATGACTTCCATTAACTGGAAACTATAAATGTGACTTCCATTAACTGAAGACCTAAACATCTGTGTATATGAGTGCTTAGGGTAGCAAGTTTTGAGCTGACTTTTGAGGGTGTAGGAACACTTGGTACCAGATCAGCCACTTCAGTGTGCGTTATAGTTTGGGAGGAAAATTTCCATCATTTCTTCTTCTGGTTTGCTTGGCATGTTGGAGAGAGCAGCTTCTGTAAATGTAGACCTTTGCAGGTCTGGATTGAACCTAAATTATTTGAGGTTCATTAAAAATTCTAGCTGACTTATTCAAACACCACTTATGGTGATATCTACATTAAACAAGGTGCTGAGGCTGTGGTTGATATAAAACTGGTGGAAGAGAAGGAAAAGGTGGCATGAAGAGACCTGTGAGTAACAATGCATGGATGTTCAGAACCTGTGAAGAACAAACCCCGGGTATCTCAAGACTCATGGATCTGAACTCTGATGCCACTTCTGAAATCTTAATATCTTGTGTTAGGCTATGAAAGGGAATTTGGGCTTCACTGGGAGAGGGTCCTCTATGAGAACAAAGACAGGTTGCTGACGTGCACTAGAGCTGGCCACTTTCAGCTGAGAAAAGCTTGGTTTCTTGCTTATGCCTGTAGTGGGTCTGGCTGAGCTGATTTGATGATTTTCCCCATAGCAGCCCTCATGGTGCAGAACTGGGAGTTAGAAGGGTGTTGGTAACACACCCGTGTTGTGACTAGCAGTACTCACTGTGGGGGGTTTACCCTGGCTGGGTGCCCGGTGCCCACCCCTAGTCCCTCTATCACTCCCACCCCCCACAACCCAAACCTTCGTCGGCAAGGCAAGCGGGGAGAGAGTAAGATGGAAAAGAAGNGGATGGGAGTGATAGAGGGGCTTGGTGGGCACCTGGTGCCCAGCCAGGGTAAACCACATGCCCATCAACATGTCAGATCAACATAGAGGCTAAACTGTGAATTTCCTGTCTTGAAGTCACTGGAGACAGATTTCAAAATCAAAACTACCTGAAATGCTACTAATTTTCATGGGTGTTTAGAGTTCTCAGCACAGCTGCAATACTTACTGCCTGAGCATATCAAAATGGTAAAACCAGCTTAAATGATTAGACATTTGTAAATGTTTTTGGCAAATGGGTTCTTGTTTTTCAAAAACCAGGCTGAAGCCCCTAGGTGTGCAATGAGTAATTAGATTTGGGTGCCATTGATCAAAATTTATTTGAAATGCCAACAGGGAGACAAATTTTTTAATTAGGTGCTTTTAATGAGAGTTTAGAAACAGTTAAAAATTTCTATTTTTATCCATCTTTGCTAAACTGTAAGATTTGATACTTAGTGAATGGATTTTACAACCGATAACTAATCCTCCGAGATCCCCACTCCTCTTGTGCTAAATTAAAGGACGAATGGGATCACAGCACTTTGTCATTCTGCAAGAATAAGCCTGTAGTTGATTAAAGCTGCTGGGGAGTTCTCGTTACATGCCCCTCACTTTCTGTGTCTGACCTGGAAACCTGAAGTCTGATTCAAGTGCTAAGCACCCACAGCTGCAGCTGGAGATGGGTGCTTTGGGCTGACAGGTGCTATCCAATGTAACATCTCGTACTGAGCTCCCAAAATTCAATGACATTTTTTTAACTTAGTTTCAGTGTACATTTGTAAAATGGTGCCAAGTAAACCTGCAGGGAGTTGGAAAGATATATGAATCATTGTGAAATTCTGGGGCTGCCTTGAATAATACCATAGTGACGCCATTGTGGAGGCTCACAGTTTTGTCCTCAGAGCTGGGTATGAAAGGCTCGCAGCAGATTAAGTGTAGAGCTATACGTTGAACAATGACTGGAGAGAAAGCACTGAGCATTTGCTGTGTCCTCAACAGCAAGGGTTTTGAATCATCTATAGAGCAGATGCAGACTGAGCACTGAGTAGGGAACAGTTTGTAAGTAACTTGTTGCAATGTAATTAAAGATATCATGTCACTCAACAGATAATCAAAGGTGAGGTTAAAGCTGTGCACATCTTCATTGTGATACCTCTTAACTCTAGAGTGCCTGACTTTTCAGCTCTAGTAGGTTCTTAAACCATGCTTTCATGAGTCACAGGCAAGGGAGGATCTGGTTTCACGCAGTGCAGGTGCTTGTATTTTCCAGCCCCTTGCTGTGCTGGTGAGAGGAAGGGTGGGATAGCAAACAGTCAAGAAGCCACTTGTGTTCCTCGCCATCTTTTTCTCCAGCATGTCTCTCTTGCTTTGGCTGCTCATTGCTGACAATGTAATATGCTTCTGTGTTAAGCTCATCCTCTCTCTATGTTCTATCCAGGAAACACTGTTGTCCTGCTTACTGTAATAGAAGCAAAGCTGGTGGTGGCCTAGAGGCAAGGGTATTTGCTAGAGCTGTTGTATGACTATAAACCTGGAGTATTGTTGAGAAATATACCAGGAGGAAATCTAAAATTGCAAAATATGTTTGACAGCAACTCAGAACAGAACAAAAACAACTAAGCTCAGGTAATTTTCACTTCAGTTTTATAGCTTAATGCTTATTGACATGGGTTAGTTTGAATAGCAAATAGATATAAAATAAATGAAATACATGGTTTCTAGTGTAAAAAAGTCAGAAAATCTTGTTCAAGGCATTCTGATATCTACAAGACTGCTTGGACTGTTGCCTGTGATGTGTTTCTTGTAAAGGAAGGTTACTGAGGGTATGCTGTAACCAGAAAAAAAAATAAAATAGGGAAAGTTCATGGTAATAGCAGCTGCGGAAAGGAATATTGTTTGGACTACACTGAAATTATATTACGTGTCTTTGTAAGTACAAGATTATGTTAAGAATAATCATAGGTTCTGGTGAAACTATTAGAAGTTGAATAATAGAAGAGACAGGATTCTCTTTTTCTGTTCTGAATCACTATAAAGCCTTCCCTTTGCTGTCTGTTGTAGTTCAGAGTGTTCCAATAGAGCATCAAAGACCAAACAAAACCACTTACTTCCTCCTAGGCCGAGCATTTTCCATGAACTTTTCTGCTCTGTATAACAGAGCTTCTACTGTATGTGACTAAGTGGATTGAGTTGTACAGGATTTATTTCTTAGGCAATAGTGTTAATAAATGTGGATACACTGCCCTTGGTAAAGGCCATGTGTGACTACCAACTTTCAAAAAGCAGGCTGTTATTGCAAAAATCTACTGTTTAAAAAATCCATATCTCCTTATGCCACCCTAAGCCACAGTTAGCCTCTTCAGTGTGAGGAAATTAGGGTGAAGTTGGTGGCTCCTAGTCTGTAAAACATAAAAAAAAAAAAAAGGGAATGAAGGGAAAGCAAAGACACTATGCCAGGGTCCCACCCATTGAGTGAAGGGATGAGGATGGCTGAGCAATAGCAGGCACACAGAAGTAGCCTGGGAGACCTGGGATTGCCAAGGTGAGTTCCTTCCCTCACAGGCCCACTATGGGCATCTAGAGCCCTGGCCTGGCCCAGGCCTCACTAAGCTCAAAAGAAATCTACTGCTAGGAGTGGAAGTTCCACCTTGTGAAAGGGGAATTTCTCCAGATGATTTCTAAGACAGATGAACAAGGTTCCTGCTTTGAGGTTGATGATAGGTATTTAATATTCTATCATTAAATCTCCTATATTGCCAATGAAAAAAGAAATATCATGGTGAAAAAGTGGCAAAGGTACAAAATTCTACTGGCAAGAACTAAACTAAACACAGTTAGAAAGAACACAAAGACAAAAATAAACTTGTAACTAGCATTTTCTTTCATTAGCAGCTGAATATAATTGGAGGTAAAAGAGCTATCCTAAACTGGAACTGCAACAGGAAGGTGGGAGGTGAAGGGATGAAGATGGTCTTTACAACAGATTTGTGAAAAAATAATTGTCCTCTTCCCGCTCACCATAATTAGAAAAAAAAATAAAGCTGTTTCCAGCTCTTCACAGAGCCAATATATTTCCAGAGCTGAAAGCATCACACTCATTCAGATGTGCTGACTGCACAGGAGAGTCTTTCACCAGTGGGCACAGAGAGCTCTCTCATATTAGACCACATTGAAACAAGTTTGCTTTGAAGCATTCAATCATGATACACTGATAAATTAAAAACTGTAAGCTAGATTCCAAGATCTCTATGTGCTGCTCAGGCAGTTTAAGGCTCTATGATCTTAACTGGGAAGATAAGATAAGAATTCCCCAGAGGCTGGCTGACCTGAGGTGGATAGCTCAGGAGCCAAATATTGCTGTCAATTCCAGTGCAGATCAAATCAGGGAATCAGGAGGCTCTAGTCAGATCCTTTGATAAATTCTCTCGTTTTCTTGCATGAAACAGTTCTCAATTTCATCACGGATGGACTAGTTTTAAGTTTCTTCCTTTTCAGTCTTAACATAACCTTAACTTTTTAAATTCTAACAATAGCAGACATCTGAAAAAGTAAAAAAAAAAAACCCTGATAAACCTGGAAGGTTAGTAACACCACATTTAATTTTTTTTTCATTTAAAAATCAAATTCCTGGGTCATAGACATGTAGTTCACCACACAGTGTATGTCTCAGACATTTTTGCTACTGGCCTTGAGTTTGAATATCATTGCAGGAATCCAGTGTGGATTGAAACATCCAAAGTGTTGTGGTCATCAAGCTGCACATTCCCCTTGCAGCTCCTGTACATGGGCAAATTCATCTGCTAAGCCCAATGACTGGCTAAGACACTTGGTAGAAACAGCTTTCACTGTAAAACAAGTATTTTACACATAGTGTAAAATGAAAAGAGCTATGCTGCAGATCAAGAGCAGTGGTCCATGAAAGGTAATCTGGGGAGAGAAGATCAGAGAAAGGTAACTCTATTTTTGTCATGAAGGATGGTCACTTTTAATAAAGGACTGCTTTTGGATAAAGGACAAACCTTAGAACTTCTCTTTGCATGAAACTGAGAAAATACTAAAAGTAAAATCTTTTTCTCTATACTGTGTATTATTAGTGTCCCAGGGAACAGAGTGAGAAAGGACACTGCTTTTGCCATTAAGATCAGTAAAGTGAGCTCTCTCAATAAAAGGAGCTTTTCCTTCAGTGAGGCTGTGGGAGAATTTCAGTCGCGCTGTCATTAAATAGCCTAAAGCAGGAACTAGATTCACCTTTTTTTGTTTAAGTACTCTCTTAGATTTATCTAATCAGATTTGTAGCCTCTTACAGATGCTGTATATTTCCTTTAGATGCTATTCTGAGAAAATAAAGTTGCTAATACTTGGGTTTTTTTTAAAATAAGCCCAGCAAGATTTCAGAAAGGTCAGTCTTCTGTTAAGCTGGTACTCAGGTGCCATTTCAGGCGGTTTGTAGGTAAGGATTGCTACATTAAGAAACAAAAGAAAAAATATGCCAAAGCAATATTCTTTATTCAGGAGAGTTGAGCTAGCACAAACAGTTTACCTAAGTGTTTAATAATTACCCCAAAAGGCAGGAAGTGTGTGTCACGACACATTGCACAGAACCCAAAAGGAGGCTGGGCTGGCTCTAGCCCGTGTGTCCTTTGGTGTTGGCATATGGCTCCACAGGATTCATGCACCTTTCCAGCAAGAGCTGCTAAAATGTACCTACTTAAAATGTACAGCTTTACAGCAAAGCATCTGTTACTGCAGCATATAAAAAAAAATTATTAGCCCATGACAAGGATTATTATAGGAACAGTAAGATGGGTAAGGAACTAATGGAACGGAAGAGGGAAATTAGGCTGGGAAGGAATTACTAATGATGTTTTCGAATGGCACTTTATTTAATATTTTCAGTAATGACAGTACAAAAAATAAGCATAAACTAATGAAATTTGAACATATATTTGAAGCTGGGACAAAGTTAACATTAATATCAAACAAAGGACTACAATTTTACGTAGGAAGAATTTAGTAATGTGAAGACTGAAGTAATATAAGCACCATGAAAGAAATAAGTGTAAAGTCATGTGTTTGTGAACCAGGCTCTTTTGCTGGAAACAAGGTGGTCCTCCAGTTAAAAAATAAATGAGGACAGAGAAAAAGGCTGGTAACAGCTCCTGCTTCCTAGAGTCATAAACAGTAAGAAAATAGAACAGAAGTTTGGACTTGATGATCCTAGAGATCTTTTCCAACCTAAATGATTCTAACTCCTACCATGATACCATTTTCAAAAAATGCTAACGTAGAACAGAAAGTGAATTTATGCTGCTGAAGTTTCCTCAGTACTAATTCATTTAACTTCTGCAGCTTTTCTAGAACCATGATGTGGAACTGGACTGAGACAAATGACCCGCTGCTATTATAGAAGACTAAGGACACATCTATGCTGAACAACCTCGCCCAGTGAAAGAATCCCAGTAAATGAAAGCTAAAATTACACAGCTTTTTGAAGCCTAGGGCAGTGCCCAGGGTCATGCTGAGACAAGCAGCAACGCAGCTACAAAGAGCCCAGGACTAAGAGGTCTTATCTGAAGATTAGGTGTAAAATTTGTGCCTATTTGCAATGGCTTAATGAAACTGAAGAACTTGGGGCTGCCTGTGGAAAGTTTTGCAGCTGTTCCTGAAAGCTGTCCTTGACCAGCTAATTGTCAAGATGCAAGTACTAAGCTATGCTCTTGTTTGAAAAGGGCAGCTCCCACTGCAGGTGCTCCTCACACAGATGTGGCAGAACATTGTACCATGGTCTTGGTTCACAAGGTACTGGAGCAGATCAGCAAAGAATTCTACAAGGTATCTGGTGTGTCTCATGATTTCACATTGCAGTCACTATCATAAGTATTCTTTACTAAGCATTTATCAAGTGTGGTGGAAGATTTTCCTTCTGTAAGTCAGAGGACCTCCAAGCACTTGACAATAGCAGCAGCACACATGGAGTTTAAATGCAAAGTGTGTTGCAGCTCTCATGGGAGTAAACAGCAGGTGCAAGGCAGATTTTTTTCAATTCCTTGTCAAGTTTGAAAGGTGGTGTGCTTGGATCCATATCTGAAAACTTTTATTTGCTAAGGAAGAAGCTTGAGAAGCTTCTCCTGGCTTTTCTTTAGCTCATAATCTGAAGCTATGATAGACAGAAGACTGCTGGGCTTTGCTTCTCAGCCAGATACCAGAGCAAATTAACTTTATCATCCTAAAAGAGACCAAGTTTCTCCAAATAAAATTAAAACATAGGTTACTACAAATAGTTTAAAGCTATTGCTTTCTTCAATAGTACTTATGCTGAATCTATATGCATGAAGGGAAGAGCTACAGGCATGTCACTTACAGGTGCAGTTGTGACCAGAAAATTTATTCTTAGGCAGTTGTACTCTAACAGTGACTGCCAATGCAAACTGCTCAAAGGGTGGTGTTACCTTGTTCATATTTCAAGCAATTTTGTTAAATCAAAGTCAAGTTCAACTTCTTGAAAAAGTTGAACAGATCTCAAAGGGTGTTTGTTAAAATTATGGGAAGCTCCCAGACATACAGTTATGATAGTGCAGCTGGCTGAAAATCAAAATTCCTCCATAACAAAAACCAAAGACCAACCCCTCTCCAATAGCACTTCAACATTTTCCATTAATATGATGAAACACATCTGGTTTACAGGTTTCGAAACTCAGCTTAAGGAACATACTATTTATTTTTATCTTTGAAATGTAAGGATGTAACATTTAGCAAGCCTTTGTTTGCAAAGAGAAGCAAGTGAGATCTAGAACTCTGATATTTTTGTGAAATTTGCCACAAAGACCCAAGGAAGAAGCACTGACAGATCTTGGCTCAAGGAATCCCAAGAACCTCATTGTTGGTGTTCTTCAACATTCTGCAGTGTTGCTGAAAGCCAATATGTACTCATCTTCCAGAGCAGTAATTGAGCTGAAATCTATACATAATTTAGCTGCAGGACTAATGCAAAACAGTTTCAACACCCTTGAGAATCACTTGAGCACCAACCACCAGGAAGACAAAGGTTTATCTTTAAATTTTCTTACCTTTCCTAGCAATATCACCTCAGAGTTCTTCAGAAGGAATATTACATCTGTAACAAGTATTCCATGAAAAGTGAAAACTGGAAAAGCACTATTATACACTGAGGGAAAACAAGGCAGTAAATTTGGATTCTCTTGTGATCTAATTTACTATGAGCAAACACCAAAAGACTGCGAAGCAGAAAAAAGAAACAGTGATTTACATATTCATTATGTAATTTGTATAATCAGAAGATTTAAAAGGTCATTACTGGAACACCTGCCTGTTAACAGATGTAGAAGAATGAAGGCCAAAGAACACAGTATTTATAAAGATGCTGATAGATAAACAGTTGGCAGATCTACAGATACCTGCTGAGGCAGCATTACTCTCTTTGGTCAGGCTACCGTTGTGAAGAAGGTAAATCTCCTGGAATTCATGAACCCATGCACAAACTGACTTTTGCTGTTGCAAAGCCTGACAGTCATTTAAGAGTCCACTTGCTTTTAAATATCAATATTGCAGTTAAATAAGCTTTTATCCAGTTAGGGAAGTTTTGTACACTGCGGTCAAGTATGAATTTGATGTAAAACAGGATGAAGGTAGCTTATTGCACTTGACAGAGTGAATACTAGAAAATAAATCTTACAATCTCTTCCCACAGAAAGAACAGCAGCACAGGAGATGCCTGTTTAGATAGATGGGGGTACAGCACTGTGCACAAATCTTAAGAATGGGGAATTTGTCTTAATTTGGCTAAATCTGTTAATTTCCATTTCAGTGCCACCCAGTAACACTGGGGACCTTGATAAGCCATTTGTATAGACAGAGAGAATCGCTTCACTAAATTGTAGATAACTACATGTTAGATACCCAGATCTGAGCTGGTCACCATATGCTATGTTGAGCCTGTGGCTGAATAATTTTCAGTGTACATTCATGGTAGATGTCCTTCTAAAACAGAAGAAAATGCAACATTATGAACCGTGTTGGTTGTGGCTGGGAGAGAGTTAATTTTCCTCATAGTAGATGGTGTGGGGCTGTGGTTTGGATTTGTGCTGGAAACAGTGCTGATAGCACAGGGATGATTTAGTTACTGCTGAGCAGAGCTCGCACAGAGTCAAGGCCTCTTCTGCTTCTCACACCACCCCACCAGCAACTAGCCTGAGGGTGTAGAAGAGGCTGGGAGGTCCCCAGGCCCATGGGGAGGTGGGGGGGAAGTGGGCAGCTTGGTGGGGCGCAGTTGCTGGTTGGGGTTAAACCATGCCATGAGCTTAAACAGATACCTCTGTTAAGGCAAAATAACATTCCACAATCAGCATTCTATTACTAGTCTTGGGAGAACATCTGGTTGCATTAGGAAAATTAAATAAGTGGCTTGCTCATCTGCATTACCTGCATCATAGGTACCCATCATATAGCTAAATAAGCAACAATTTAACGTGTAATATCAGGTATATCTTTAACTGCTAGGACATTTCCCCTCCCATACACTTGTCACTGAATCACAAGAGTATTCAAGTTGGGAGGAAGCTCAGGAGATAATCTGGTCCAAGCCCTGGCTCAAGCAGGGCTAACTTCAAAACTATGGCATGATGGTCAGGGTCTTGTACATGAGGGTCCGCTCATCTCCAAGGACGGATGTTCCACAGTGTGTCTGAGCAACCTGCTCATGTTCCATTTCCAGTTTCAATTCACTCTCAAATTTTTTTTATGTCCAACTTGCTGCACGTTGTTTCTGTTGCCTCCTGTTATCTTCATGTGCATCTGAGAAAAAGTCTTCTTTTAATCCTCAAACAGATAGGTGAGGACAGTAATAAGATTGCTCTTCTGCACTTGCCTATGCTGGTTTATGGGATTAGTCCACTACAGGTTGAGAGCATGTGTCTTTGCTGAACGTAATGAGATTTGCCGATCCTGTAGTCCAGCTTGTCAGGATCCCATTGAATGGGACAACCTTACCCCTTGGTGTATCAACCACTGCTCCCACATTGGTGTCATCCGCCAACAGACTGAGGTTACATTTCAACCCGTTGCCCAAGCTTTTAACAAAAATGTGCAATAGTATTGGCAACAGCACCTGCCCGAAGAATGCCAGGAGCACCAGCTTTCAAGCTGACTGTGTAGCATCATTATTCTTTGAGTCTGATGGTCCAGCCAGTTTCCCACCCACCTTCTAAAGTCCACCAATCCAATCTACCTCTCTCCAATTTGGCTCTCTGCTCTCTCTTTCTCCACAAAAGGAAAGGAAATCATGTTGGTTAGGCAGAATGCCCTTCGTGAAGTCATGATGGCTATTCTCAAGCACCACTTTGTCCTTCACATGTCTCAAAAGGAAATTCAGTTCCATAACCTCTAGGAATAAGACTACAGTCTTCCCAGGGACTGAGGTTATGTGCAATCTCAAAGTATATAAAATACAATGATTTGTTTTATAAAAGATACTGATTTAGCAACCCCCTCAAATAAGACATTTTTATACAGAATAATCTATTTACAGCTGTTTGAAACATCTTTACTATTACATGATTTCTATACACATTTTTATACATTTTGCCTGTCTTAAATGTACAGAATAAGAGAAAACTATTAATAAAGTTTACAGGATATTATTTTTTAAAAAACAATACATCTTCCTTCCTTCAGTTTTCATGACAAAAACTTCCACATGGTCAAGGATTCAAAAATTCATCCAAAATTTTCAGAGATGATTCATACAGGATTCTGAAATGGCATAAAACATGCATAACAGGATTAGAGATACTAGATGCTAAATCAGTCCTCGACTGTGCGATTCTCAGAGTACAGCTACCACATGATTTTTTTGACCAGTTATTCCATATTAGTTTAAATATTAAATAGGTACTTATAAATCACATTTGAAATCGCTGGGACTTTCTTCTTTCAACTTCTCCCTTTTTCTGCTGATCATCTCTAGCTATAGTGTAATGTACAGCAAGCCAGTTTAAATTACTATGTCAATTCAAGCACATTTTCTAATATTACATAACCTATTGAAAGAACCCACTCAATTTCTTCACGTTTTTACTTTTTTGAAACATAACCTTCTTCTCCAATAATTCATACTAAGGCCACTTTTCATTCTTTTACTTTTTTCCTTTCTTCCTCATTCTTCAGTCTTCATAACTTTTCTCCACACCTGTGGCAACTGTTTTCCAAGCCTGAGCCTTCTATCTCATCCTTATTAGCAGCCACCTGCTTCAGCTGCATATACACCCAAATTCATCCCTTTCTGACTTGCTTCTGTCTCTCATTACTCCCTGAACAATCTCAAAGGCCAGCTCTGAAACTTCCATTTGGCAGGCCCAGTTTATTTTCTTGCATTCCTTGACCTACTAGTCACCCACCCAGCCTTCATAGTTACATCCCTCACACAACTTCTTCCAACACCACTCTAAAATCCTCAAAACAAAGATGGGCACACTTTGGTCTCTGTCAAAGCATTATTTCACTGTTAACCACTATAAACTTTATCCCTCATGTTCCTTTTGTAAAAGATTCTGTCACCTGTATTTCTCAAGCACTTAATTTTCTCCATATTTTTGACAGTCCTAGACTGATGCCCCAAAAAAGCAAGGCTAGTCAGTCATGAACTGTGAGGAGTTAGGGCATTCACCATGAGACACCACGAGCTGACCTACAAGAGGCACTTCTGCATTTTCACAGCAGTGCATTGGTTGTTAGGGCTCCCGAATCCAGAGCACCATGGCTGTGCCACAGGCTCATCTTTACAGCGCCATATCCTTTAAGCCATCACGGAACCAGCTGTCAAAATAAGCTAGTACTATAATGTGCTATAAAATCAGTTAAGCACTGTGGTTTCAGACACAATGCTGTTTTGTATAAATCCTATTTTGTTATGATTTGAAGTTAATAAAACAACAGATGTGTGATGTGGGACTGCGTACTTGCAGCACATTGGACAATGAGCTCTCATTCAGAATAGCTGTATGCTTCCCAAAACGGAGAAATTTAGGTCAGTTTTACCAGGTACCCTTCTAGTGAGCTCTCATATAGGTGGCAGACATATCATACACAAAGTTATCTCATAAAGCAATTCAAGAATCATTATCTACAGATCCAAGGAGTACAATAAAGTTTGGGAAGCAAGCTAAATCATCATACTGAAGAAGTGCCTTTCAGCACAGCCATTAGCTAAAGTCTAATACCTATATATCAAAATGCTAATTAAAGTAAATACAAAATATTAAGTGAAAGGTATTATTCTATAGCACATTTAGTTTTATAGAACATGGAACATTTTTCTCTAGCCTCCAAATCACTGCATTGACAGCTTTATTCTCATTTTCTTTCCTAGGCATAAATATTTGCATTTACAAACTAATGTACCTGCCATTACTCTTGAGGAAATTCTTTTAATGTACAATATGCTGTCCAGAATTTTTAAGTGCACTGAACAGCATTTTTAAAATAATAGACCCTCAGGGCCATCTTAAACTGCCAAGTCAGCTGAAGAGGGAAGACTAAATTACATTGAAAAGTTTTGCTTCTGAATTAGTGCAACAATTCCGTGTTTAAGGGCAGCACTTTAATTACTACACCAGGCAGCATTTTTACTCTTTTGTTTCTTTGCTAACATGCAATAGATTACTCCTAAGTCTAAATTTAAGATGCTGGCACAGAATGCTAAGTCTCTCGGGAAATTAAAGAATGTCACTATTTCCTGGTATACCTGGGTATTAAATAAAGCAATCCCTCAAGGAGTTATTATGGGATAATGCATTCAAAAGCAAAAAGTAATAACAGTATTAAGTATGAGTTAAAAAAACAGTCATGTGTTTTAGCACGCATCAGTGCAGTGCTGTGGGTTGTAAGGTTGTGCTCAAAGTAATGATCAGAGATCTAGCTCACAGCACACCTTAACTACAATTCTGGTGTTTGGCAACTGGAGTAGGATGATAAAATAGTTTATAAACAACAAGGTATATTCCAGATTGTAGATAATCACGTTTTGATTATACATTAGCACACTAGTACCAGAGCACTACAAACAGCATGTCAGAAGACAGCAGAGGCCCAGCCTGGTCCAACAGTGTCTATCTGAGAAAGTGCAAACACGCTTTAAATTAGTCAAGCAAAGAAGAACTTCCTCCTAACCTTGTATCAGCCTGAATTATTCTGTTCTTCTGGAGAGGAAATATCCCCAACACATAAGAATCCTCTCAGATTCTGCAAAGCTCTATAATAGCTTCTGAATTTTGTTATTGTATTGCAATTCTGATCCTTGTTAAAAATACTGCCCATCATCATCTTGATATTCCTAATCTTTTAGTTTTACCTGCAACTGTCTCTTGGTTTTGTACTGTACAAAGGCAGCCATTCATTTATCATGAAATTAAAGCACTGTGTAGCATCTTACGCTCTTCATCTGTGCCAACTTGTAGGTTGATTTGTCCCTGTTCACTGGGCAGAGATGATCATATAGACTCATAAAGCAATTATCTGTGTTCTTACTGAAATTTATAGTCAGAAGTGCACTCAAGTGGCAGCAATTATTCATTTTAATGTGCCTATTTATTTAATCGTGTTAAGATTTGCTTTAATTTCTCAGCCTTTTCTACTATCTTGATTAAAAGAAGTGCAAAATGCATCATGATACTCCATTGCTTACCTTTCTTTTCCAGATCCTTATTATTACTTTTAAAAATATTCTAGTAGAACACTTGGCAACACAATGTTAGATGATTTCATGGAAAAAAAAAAATTGTTTGATTTTGTTTCTAAACTGGATCCCAACCAAAAGAATTTTTTTTTACACCCAAACAACTAATTAAAACAATCTATGCAGGAAGCAGAGAAGTCCAATGATGTAGTGATTTATTTTTTTTTAAAAAAAAAAGAAGATATTTTTTGGTTCTTTATAAATTTTGTGTTACATGAGCACAATGTCCTCTGTGGAAGCCACTCAAAGTCCTGACAGAAAAACCTCTGTTTCCTATTTACTTTTGCCAGACAGGAGATGGAAGTCAAGGGTGCACTGGTTTTGATTTCCCCCCCCCCACTTTTTTCACATGTTTTCTAATTCTACAGGCAGTTCAATAACTAGGCAGGAATCAAATGTTAACAAATTTTTAGACTTGAGCAAGGTTGAGACCCTGAAGGCTAAAGCATTTGTCATGATTGTCTACTTTAGGCAGGTCTCAAATAAATGATTGCAAACGCAATGCAGTCAATCTCTTCCAAGAAACTTATCCCAAAAGATCTAAAAGTCAACCAGATATGACACCAAAATCCCAAAAAGGCAAAATAAAATCACCTGTGAAAAGGTCTTAAAGTCATTGTTATATGCAGTTAAATTTTTACCATCTGCATGGGTATGGATTTGTATATGGGGAGAAAAATCTTCTAGTAATAGTAAATAGACTACTTGCTTTGTTCTACACCTGCTGCTAACAGAACTGAATTTCAGAACTGAACCCTGCAATATACACAATCAAGTCACAACACATTCAAATTACATGCAAAAGAACAACTAAATATGTAAAGATTGCAATCGCAGCAAGTGTACGGGCAGGAAATTTAATACTGCGCTGAGCTCAATACCTTGCATTTTTTTTACCCAATACTTCAAACCTTGCAATCATTCATATTATGTGAGTACACCCAGGCAATTACTGCCGAGGGCACAGGAGGGGCTGGGGCTCATCCCCCACACGGGTACCTTGCAGCGCTGCTGGGCTCGTCTGCGGCCGCCTCCCTGCACGTCACCAGGCTCCTCTGAAGGGCAGCTGCCATATCCTGCAGCAGTGAACTTTTGTGTTTACCTATTTGAAATAAGGTTACACTGAAAAGTTGGACAAAAATAACAATTTATCAAACAAAAACCCCTAAATATTTTCATAGAGTATTTTTTGGCATAAAGGATTGTTTAATGGAAGATGTTCAATTAAATTAAATTTTCATTGTCCTGGGTTAATTACTGTGTATTTTGGTGAATCAGAATATAGAGATGAACCTTATGAGTTAGCAGACAATTGTATCTTTAAAACTCACTACATAGAGATTGAAATTCCAAAGCTTAACAATATAATTTCCAAGCCATATGACCTTAAATCCTGTAGAAAAATGGTAACTTAACGTTACGAGGAAAAGTGCCTCTTGAATAGCATAAAACTTCAGCTTTCAAACTGTAGCATATTAAAAGAAAGCATGCAAAAATGGTTTGACTGACCTTTAATTATAATCACAATGCTGACAGTAGCTGTTAGACTAAAAATCCCTTCAATTTCTTCAGAGAGAATGCATTGCATTAATTCATTAAAAAACGACCTAAGGAAAAAATAAAGCAAAAATATTTTATAAATCATGTTTTTTGTTTCAAAACAGACCTGGACAGAACAAAGTTGTGATTATGCTACCCTGCCACCATGGCTTCAAAGATATCACGCAGGACAAAGTAGCGGTCATTGGGCACTGAGGCCAACGTGCTGCTTCTGGAAAGGAGAATATCTGAGTCAGCAGATCAGTAATTTGGTTGGGAAGAAAATAAAAAAGTTTGTACATAGAGTAAGCAGCTGTTAAGAGAAATGAAGAGCTTGTGGACTATTTTGGGAAAGTCAAGAAAAGTTTTAGCAGAATTCATTGAATTTCTGTGTCTCATTTCAAGAGGTGTGTAGAAAAATTATTTCACAGAAAGAGAGCACCTTGATGGACAGCTGCTGCCTCACAGAGAGAACAAGATTTGGGTTGGGACACCTATTGTGGGACTCTCTGGAGTCAATTCTGCAAGTTCAACTAGAATTAGAGAAGGATTGAGAAGGAAAAAAAAAACAAACAAATGACAGCCAAGACAATGTCTGTCAGATGAGGAAGCCAAGAATAGAAGTTAGTTGTGGTAAGTCAGGGAGAATGACCAGACTTCTAAGGAAAACATATTAGATCATTTAAAATAATCCCAGGGTGTATAGTCATGTAAATAAGAATTGAATGTGACAATTTTAAAAGGTATTTTACCCACTAAATAAAACAAATAAAAAACCCGTTTAAATCTTAATAAACCATAATGATGTAACCCTACTTTGGGGGCTTTTAGGACTCAAAGTATTTTGAATTTTGTGATTTTAATGCAGCTATAGTGTATTTTTCACTTCGTTGCAGACATTCAACTAAAGGATTAATGCTATTTCTGGTAAATATTTTCTCTCATCTAAATACCTCTATATTGAGGAGACTAATGTTAATAAGTATCTTATGAAAAAAGCAAGTCAAGGTGTATGAATAAAGAACTCAATTGAACAGTCTTGTAAATAAGAAACACTCTTAGAATCAGTTAAAAAAAAGGGAACCAACCTCCTTAATCAATACCCACAAGCAATATCTCAAGAGAAAGGGACAATGAAGCAGCATGGGCAAATTTAGTAAGTACCTAGGTTCCTCAAAACTTACTTGTATTTAGAAATTTTTTTTTTTTTTTTCCAACTTATAAACAGTTCTATATTAACAACAACCTTGGACAAATTAACGTAGAAACATTTACCTGACAACACAAACTGACTTCATAATTATGGCCATTAAACTGCTTGAAAGAGGAGGAAGGTCTGAAATAGTCTTTGGTATAGTTAAGTCTTCTTCACTGGAAGCCTTAAAAAGAAAAAAGTCAACAACTGTTGTAGGTCAAGAAATACTTGTATGCAGAAAACACTTAAGGAAATCTGCATTTCAATAATTACTTAAGGATAGGTCTTGGTTAGTGTAATTAGAAGAAGCATTCACGTGTGTTCTTTGAATAGCCTTAATCCAATTGTGTTGTGTTCAAACAAACAAAACAAATTTAAATCAGAAAGGCTAAACCTAAACCAAATAAACAGTATTTGTATCAAGGCAAATATTCTCCACAGAAGTTTCATTTAACTACCATCGGTCACCATTTATGCAGGCACAGCCTAATAAATGCAAATTAGTATCTCTTGTATCTCCAGGTTTAAGCGTGCATATGTAATTTCAAAAAATAACTTAGGTGGCAGTGATTCGCTGATTCCCTGTGTCAGCTCTTTTTGATACCAAGTTCTGAATAGCATGGCAAGTTATTTCATTAGAACTGAATTTTGATTTAGTAGTACAATAACTTGGGGGCAGGGGAAAACCCCTGCTCAGATGGCTTACTGCAATGAACATTCATCATCCAGGAGTGGGAATCTGCAGCATCATTCAAGACCATACACTTTTACTCTGCAGCATCTGCAATGAGCATGTTCTTGTCCCACAGCCCCTCCCTCAGCTGATACATTAACATTTGCAGGTAAATCTCTGGTATTGTTTTGCTTCCTTCTATAACACAGAATCTCAGAAGCAGCTCTACCGTACTTAGTACTTCCTGGTAACTGTTTATTGCTCTATATCTGACGTATCTAGCAATCACAGTGAGTGCAGCCTCTGCCAAAGAGCCTCTGCTCTTCCTCGTTTGTTCTCAAAGCTTCCAGTCTTACCAGCCATATTTGTTCCTAACATCATGTGCATTAGGAATAGGCATTGGGAATGCTACCCTTCTCCTTCAAGGACAGCAATGGTTCCTGGGACTTATAGCACAAGACAATAGCCTCCCTCTATAATTTCTCCCTGAAATTCTTTTCAGTATTAGAGCTTCTTTCTTCACTTTCCAAAGAAACTCAGATCAGATAGTTGGAAATCCTCTAAGCAAAAAGCAGAGGAACTAAAAGATGTGGTTTGAGAAATGGATCTGTACTGAGACAGAGAATGCACAAGTGATCTGTGCCAAGCAAGGCATCAGCAGAACCTTATGGAGCAGTTCCAAAAATAGGGAACTGGAATCTTTCAGAAATCAGTAGTTCACTTCTTCAGCTCTTTAATGTTGGGTGAGATGAAATGAGATAGGTGTAGAACAACCACCCTTCCTCCTCCTTTCCCTGAGCACAACATCATATGTTATGGAACATGCCTTTGGTCAGTTTGCATCAACTGCCTCAGCTGTGTCTCCTCTCAACCTCTCTTAACCACCCACAGCCTGCTTACTTTTTTTAGGGGCATGAGGTGAAGGGGAGAGAAAGCCTTGACACCCTGCAGGCACTGTTCAGCAGCAGCCAAAACTAAACTGATATGTCCCGGACAGCGTTTTGGCCACAAATGCAAACCACAGCACCATAGGGACTGCAGTGAAGAAAGTTAACTCTTTCCCAGCCAGATACAGTACGAAAACACAGAATCTCAAAAACCATGTCACTAATCTCCAACACTGCCTAATTTCTAAACCCTTCTGTCCAAGGCAGATCATGTTCTCGCACGGCTGTATTCACAAAGCTAAGAGATGCACCATAATGTGAAACTATGGCAAACCAAATTTCCTGTTCATTCCATGCCAACAGACAAAATCTTCATCTGCAGTACAAGATCACACTTTCTGGACGTAGCTCTGTTGTTCAAACATAACATTAAAAAAGCAGTATGTGTAAAAAGATGAGAAAAAAAGGGAGCATTAACTTTACCTTCTGTAGCACATAACTTATCTCTGCTACTATTGCAGCCAGGAGAGTCGAGAGTACACCTTGGTGAACTGCTGGGCAAGATGAGTGCCAACACTGGACTGCATGTAGGAATTCCCCAAGAGGCACTTGAATAGAGTGAATCAACTAAAACCAAAGAAAAACAGATTATTTTTTTCAGATTGCTTGAGTATAATTGGAATATTTCAGCAAGCTTCTCTGAAGCAGTGCAGATCACACCTTGAAAGCTGTTGAGGTATTCTGGTCACCTGGGATCAGAGGGGGAATCAGCAACACACTTGGGAAGTCTACTCATAAATTTGGGAGAAGCAGACAAAACACAAAAGAATTGAATGTTTTTCAGAAGTCCTGAAAAGCAGATAACCAAATTTTCCAGAGTGATCCACCCATCTTACTACTATCTAGTCCCTGCTATAAAATACAAGAAGCCAACTTTTCTCTAAAAATAGGAAGTTTTGAAGAACTTTAGGACATCATCCATATTTGGAAGCTGATATAATTCAAGCTGAAAGGAATAAATAAAATAATGACAATTTCTCCTCCCTCATCGAATTCTTTGCTCTGGGTTGAAAGAGTTCATTTAATAATGATGCAGATACAACTAATAACCTATGAGTATTAGCATAGTTCAGGATCACTGGTAACAGAAAGTATTGTTCTCCAATTCAATACTTTTTCTGTCATGACGAGAGCAACAATGGTTAAACAACGTTGTTAACAAGGAAACTTGGAAAATTTAACTGAAAATTTAATCAAATGTTGACTCTAATAACAATCTCAAACTAAGTATAAACACATTTGCATAAAAGTATGGATTCATCTCAACATTAGGTAGCAATTTCCAGTGTAATATGATACCTGAATCCCTTCTTCCTGCTGTTTCTTGAGTCTGCGTGCCACACATTCTAGAACTTTCTGGAAAACAGTCTGTACAGCATGGAAAACATTTGCCACTTCATCTGTCTCAGTGTTCCGAGTTAAAGAAGCTTCAATAATTTCTTTCAGAGCACACAGTAACACTGGAGCACACAAGCCACCTCTCTCTAGAGAAAGAGATAAAAACCAGGATATAAAAATTTTAATGAGATTTTTAGAAGCTTAGAATAAAACTCAGTTATGTAACAAAAATAGCTATAGTTTAGAAGTCTAGACAATATATTTAGTTTCTGAGCATCCTTAGCTGAAATTTTCATAGTTCAATCAATATTTTAAGTATAAATCCAGTGTTCCCTCCAATCCTTGAAGTATAGGGATTAAAACTGCAGATTTCTACAGAAATTGAGCTCTAATTCTGTGTGCTGTAGACAAAGCTTTCTAAACGTGAGCTAAATCTTAATAGTGCTACAATGTTGCCTCCTAAGGCATACTGAGATATCTCTCTCTCAATATACATATATATTATACTTTTAATATATTAAAAAGACTTTGTATACATATAAATCCCCCTGAATTATATAGTAATAACTGGAAGCTAGGAGCAAGGAAGAAACACTAGTTATCAATAGTGACATAGTTCTGGGTTGGTGCTCTGCTTCTTTTCAGTTTTCTGAAAGAGCTGCTGTGACTTTTGTCCATATTACTGGGGTACTAGGTAGCATAAGCTGTAAACACCATTTTTTGAGAAGCAGATTCCAAATTGCTAAAATCAGCAGTTCTGCTAATAAAAGACAAGACAGCTAAGTATATATGAAGATGCTGCTGTTAGTACACAATGTCATACCTGTTTGTATAACTGAAAGACCCAGATCTAAAAGGTGTGCTTGAAATGTGAGATTTCCAAGGCCAACCATTATGACATCTTTACATACTCTCAGGTAGGCCTAAAAAAGAAATGCAAAAGTATGTAAGAAACAAAATTTATATAAAGTAACTGTTCAGTAAAACCTAGAAATAATAAAAACATTAAACCTTAGCCAATTTTCCCTGAAAGCTTGTGCATCTACCTGGAGTTACTCAGTTAGCAACCTTTCAAAAGCAGGAGTTCCAAACACTTCTCCAAATGCTCCCATTGCCCTTTCCTCCAGTAAACATGGTTTCTCAAAGGCAGTAAATCCTCTATCTTTTTTATTCAGGCTCAGATCAGAGAAAATTATACTTAACATTTACAGAGGCAGAACATGACATCTCTATTCATCTTGAACAGCAAAATTAAAAACAGCATAAAAAAGGTTTTCCCTGCAGAGACACACATATTACATACTAAACAGATTATAATACTAATGTATAGAGAGAGTATTTTTAACCAGTCTATGAATACATGAGCTGGGTTGTTTAAGGACACTGTGACTAAAGTTAGTCCAAATCTTGCCACTGATCAAAATCAGAAAGAATCCATAGCTCAATGATAAAACCCACCTTGGGTTAAGTGATATGTCAGGGGAATGTACCAAAATTCAAAACTAGCTAAACCCCCTCCACATTATAAAATCAAATTCTTTCTGTGAAAGGCAATGAAGACAAGGGGTAAGGGACACTGTCAGTGATGACACTGGGGCTTGTGTCAGAGGCCTAAAGGGAATGGTCTCTGTAGTGGGTCTGTCTGAGCTGATTTTCCCCATACAGCCCTCATGCAGCAGCCCTAGGACCCAGAGAGTGTTGATAACACACACCCATGTTATGACTATCAGTGCCCACACGGCACCAAAGGTACGGGGGGGGCCCACAAGATCTGGGAGGGGATACAACCCGGACAGCCAACCCGAGCTGACCAATAGGATATTCCGTACCATATGACGTCAGCTCAACTATAAAGGGAGGAGGACGGGGGGATTTAGGGGAAGACATTTGTCCTCCGAGCAACCGGTACGCGTTCTGGAGCCCTGCTTCCCGGGACAGGCCCGACACCGCCTGCGGATGGGCAGTGGAGAGTAACGGCTTTGCTGCTTTTGCTTCGCGCGCGACCTTGCTTTCTCTGCTGTTTATTAAAACTGCTTCTTATCATAACCCACGGGTTTTGCTTTTCCATCTTACTCTCTCCCCGCTTGCCTTGCTGACGAAGGTTTGGGTTGTGGGGGGGGAGAGTGATAGAGGGACTAGGGGTGGGCACCGGGCACCCAGCCAGGGTAAACCCACCACAGTCCCCCAACAAATCCCTGCCCATAACAGCATGTGCAAACCTGAGTAACAGACTGAGTGGAGAAGGGAGGGTGAAGTGGGAAAGAATGTGATAGTCATGGGGCAAGTGATAGAGAAAACTGAATTAAAAAAAGAAGAAACATCCTGGTCCCTTCTCTCATACAACAGTATTAAAAGCATTTGTCTCAAAATATCTATATAATATATGATAATTATAGTTGTTTCTTTAATGCCAGCATTGTTACCAAATATACACTCCCAACAATTGCCAAACACAATCAATATCTCATTCCAATAAAGAACAGCGAGAAGCAAAGGTGAGAAGCAATTAGGAGCTGCTTAACAAGCATGTGGCTTATTACAGGAGATGCAAGAGGCCTGGATTCACTGCTTGACAAGTCACATCAGTCTTTAAACCTCAGTTTAAAGAGATTTAAATACTGATGCAGATGGACTTTAAGATCTACTAGTAAAGTTTGTTGTGTTTCATTATTGGCTAGTCAAGTAGTTTGTCAGATGAGTTTACAGGTGACAACTGCCTATCTTACTGATTTGCAATAAATTTTCATTTTCACTTTGTATTCAAAATTAAGAAACGTTCTAGAAATGCTGGTAAAAACTCCCCATTTTGTGTCTTGTCTTTCTCAAGTTGAATACTATGCTTCCAAACTTTTGAGAAATAGCCACAAGCGTTATGTATACAAAATTTTTCATTCAGAGAGAAGAGACAACAGCATATAAACCACACAAGAAACCTGTACCAGGAAAAACTACAACCATCTCTCCACACTTTTCAAAAAGCTGTTTGGCTGCAGCAGAGGGATTTAGTACAAGACTGATCTCCTCATTATTAAAATTCCCTGTTAACTGACATCCTACCTCTCTGCTGACTTCCAAAGATATGTTCTACGGGACTCAGCACTAGAATGAAGCACACTGAATCTCTCATGGCACAATTTTACCTATTTCTTTTGGGAAAGCAGAAAGGAAGAGAAAGAAAGGAAGAAAGCAGACAAACATGATTAGATCTAAAGCCTCTCTCATAATCACATCATCTTCCTGGTCTCCTAAGTCATCCTCCATTGTGCTATTCAACACACTGTATGCAGCTGCAGGGATTCTGTCATTTCTAGGACCTACAATACAAAGAACAAGTGCTACCATACCATAAAACTACATCCTTGTTTTCAGCAACTAATTTCCTTCTCCTTTTCAGAACTGAGATTCAGTGTCAATCTTAACTCTGTGTAATGCGCTTCTCATAAAACAGCATAAACAATACCTTTACTTAATATGGGGGATAAGACACTAAGGAGAGGAATGACTTGACAGAAGCCTAAAATTCAGGATACCCAGGTTACATCACCTGCTGTGCTAAAAATTTCTTGAGTGGGCATTTTCAAGTGTGAAACATAAAACATGTTCCATCCTCACTTCAACAGATATGATGAGAATATAGATTATGCATTGGTAGGCAAAAAATCTCTAGATAAAAAAGAGGTATTGTTGACTCCAACTAATTGATTTAATTGCTAGGGTATGCGCAATTATATTCATATTTTTATGCTTATAAAATATAAGGGTTATAACTAAACACAAAGCAATTAAAAAAGAAAGTGTGTGATTTTAAGCAATCAAAGGAATAGCAAAAGCACAAAACTGTAACCTCAGAACAATCAGGACTGTGTTTCAAGTAGCTCATTCACTTGCTGGGCTCCAAAGGCACCCAGTGCACCATGTTTGTCACTATATGATTGCTACACACACAGCTTTTCAGATTGGCAGCAGCTTGATTTATGTTATAAGAGACCTCTAACCTGGAGAATTAAATCAGAAACATTGCTGTGTTTTGAAATGCCATCCTTTCGATTGCTTGTTAGCATAAAAGGTACAACTTGACTCTCTATCCAAGCACCTGTCTCCTTCAGAAGTGAAAGGTAATCTTTTCCTTCTTCAGAAAACTGGAAAAACAAGAGAAGAAGTTTATCAATTGTCTTTTGGAATTTCCTTATACTGTCAGCTGTAACTCCAGCTTATACTGAAAAAGCAGAACCATACCTTGTTTTGAAGATGAATACTCAACCTGCAAAAGAGGCTAAAGGCTCGTAGGCCAGTTGCTTGATTGCAGCTAACAGAACCCGCATCACTTGCTTTTAGAATTGAGCCAAGAACCTCCTGAAATATCAAGGTTTACATTTATATTTTCCAGAAAATCCTTTCAAAACCAACCTCCTCCCAAAACAACAGGCGTAACTTCAATTACATTTTGCAATCCCATAACTGATTTTTAGACTGTTCCTTACACGGTGCATTCCAAAAGCCAGGTCTCTTAGAAATGCTCAACACTAGACCACAAATATTGCGAGATGCCTAAAAATGCTTAAAATCTGACATCTACAAACAATGCCAAATTAATATACTTCTAGCCCAGAATATTTGTTTGAAGTAAAATCAAAAGGAAAACATTTTTATAGAAGCAAAGAGGGGGTCATGAATCTTATCTATTCTTGGAGGCCTCTAATTTGACTCGGAAAATATATTATGTTAAGCACTCTTTTCTAGGCACTGTTTATGGTAAGGAGAATACTACCTTTGCAGCACTGAGGGTTTTCAAAAGCTTCTTCAGCTTCTTTTCAGGAACAGAGAGTAGGCAACCACGATTAACAGGATGAGTCAATAAATATTCAATGTAATCAATTGCTAATTCTGGCTTTGATTCCTGTGCTACATTGATCCGTACTCGTCGTTCAGATGATTTAATACTCTAAATGAGAAGAAAGCAGAAGCAGTGCAATATTAGTATCCTACTTTACAACTAATTCCAAAGCAGAAAAATATGGCGTTAAAGAGGTTTCTTCTATTAAAAAAAGAAAGCATGATGCTTTTATGTAACCTAGCAATTCCTTAACTCTCCAGCACATGCACACCTTTTTTGGGGTTAGCGACTCAGACAACCAGTCACAGGCTAATTCCATAATATGTCCCACTTGACCCCAGCGACACAGGCAGTCTATCAGGGTGGAATATTTGCTTTGGTCAGCTCCATTGTCAATATTCCTGAGCCTGGAGAGCACACCACAGCTTAAGAGAAAACAAACACACACAAACAAAAGGAGATGCATTAGCTTAACATTTCTAAGTGCAGAAAGAATTAAAAGAAAAGTCAACCAGTACAGTATCAAAAAAGATCCATCAATGGCTCAAAGACATGTTTGCATCTCTCAAATTTTGCTAACATTGATTTTGTTTAGTAAATTAATTTATCCAAATGGGCATTTAATATATTGAGTTGTGAAAAATTAGCAAATACAGTCAACAAGAGATTTCTTGTCAATCATATTCTGGATTTAAAGATTGTACCTGAATGTAGGAATAGCAGCAGGGGGCATAAAGGATGCCAGAATAACCAATGGAGTCATGCAACGCTCATCCTAGGATTAAAAAAAGTACACTATATTAAGCACATGTACAGGTAACACGCACACAAAACTAAGAGTACTGAAAAAGCACAATTAAATTATCTCAAATTAAGAATTTCCTTTTTTTCACTAGAAATGCAACTGAAAAACTCATAACATGTGCCTTACAATCTGACACTTCTGATTCCTATTCTTAGAGTTATCAATTATTGTATCATTCAGCTTTCTGACAAACTGAATAATTATGGCTCCATTAGATTAATAACTATTGCAAAATTAATAGCAACTCTAGCTTACATTTTTTCTAGTAGAAGCTAATATTTAATTGCACAATCATGACACCACCTAACTCCTCTCAAGTAACTAGTCCCTTAAATGAATATCCATTCCCATGACAAATGTATTAAAAAGACTCTAAAGGAAAGGGTGCTTATAGAGCAATGGTTGTATAGAATGCACTATAAGTTGTTACAACACAAGGTCTAGACCATGACACAGACTCACTCAGGTTATATAGAAACTGATCTATGTGAAAGATTCTTCAAAAATAGTATATCAGTATGTCCAAGTTTCATGAGTACAATCAAATGAAATAATTACCTATTAGACATTTGAAGATCTAAAACCTTTTAGAGATGCTTTTTAAAAGAACATTTAAAAATATATTTGCAGCTTTTCAAGAAAGAGACAAGCTGCTTCAATCTGTGGCCTTTTAGAAACTAATAAGCCTCTGATGACAGGTCTCTCTAGATCCAAGCTGCTTACTCAGTGTAAGAATATCAAAGTCAAAGAGGTTGCTTGCTAAAGCTGGATATCTTGTCTGCTCACCAGAACCCTTCAGGAAGGATGTTGCATCCTCTACCAAAAAAAGATTTGAAATGTCTTCAACAACTTCCAAATGCTTTCAGGGTAGAAAGAGCATTTGGTGTATCTGTGCTGCAGAATATTATGTAGCAATGACTTGCTTTCCTCTCTCTGATCAGCTGAAGCTAACTTGAATGCTGTTAAGTGTTAACAGGCAGCATAACTCAGTCTACTCCAGCACAAAAGCCACAAACAAAAAAAAGATGCCAGTAGATAATCCTTCCAAATGCACTACAGGGTGCAGCAGATACTATCAGCCACTATCAACAGATAGCATCCTATGATTCTACGAAAAATAACACTAGCATAATTGAAAAGATAGAGACTGAAAACATAAAAATGACTGGTTTTAATTAATTGCTTATATGAAACCCAAACAATAAATAAGTGCATCACAAGATCATCAAGAAAGGAGAATCAAATTAGAAGAAACCAATTACAAGAAAGCGAAAAAGGAGCCTCAGCTACTTCAGCTCTCTGTTCCAGCAGCTGGATCATAAGAAAAGGTGGTGGTGGAAGAGGTTGGAGGGGAGCGGGTTGAAAAACGTGGGCTCTGATGTACACAGAGTATTTATTCTGCAATGGTACATTTTCAGTTACTAATTTCCAAAAACATTCAGAGGAATGGAATCCTATAAAAACATTAGAAGGAGAGCCATTTATTGCCCCAGTATTTCTGTGTTGACTATTTAGATAATGGTTCATCAGCCAGATATTGCAATCGGAGAATAGCTTTTACCCACTTCTGGAATCCCAATAAACTTACTATTGTTTATTGTTTACAGCAACAATGAAAAAGAATACTTAATGCCATGAAAATAGATTAAAGACATAACACATGAAAGCATCTGAAGAAAATACTAAGCACTTACAGGAAAATCTAGACTTTCTTTACCTTAAATACTCTGAGATATTCAGGAAGTACAGAAGCAAATTTTCTGATAGCATACTCTTTGGCATCTTCATTGTGATCTAGTGCCTTGCGGATACTTCTCCAGAGAATTACAGTTATTTCCAACAAACTTGCCATGCTGGCCACGTCACTTATTGACAACACATTATTCAATACCTGAAATACAAACACTGTGATGATATTACCTGTTAAATTCTCAAATATAAATTTAGGTTAAAATAAGGTTTCAAAGAAACCTGAAAACTGTTCTATTCATTTTGCAAAGGCATTGTGTGTTTGCTGTAGAACATGAACTCCATGATTCAGTCTTACTCTAAACATAACTTGAGTCATCTCGCAATGATAATTTTTTAATAATTTAATTGCAAAATCAAACCAATTTATAATTAGTGCTGAAATGAGGGAACTACTCATTTAAAATATGCTCTACATTCCTTCTATTTTACTTCATCAAATTTCTGCTATTGCAGGGCATGAACACACCATAATGGCAGTTCTCCCCTTTGAATCCCACAGATGCTCAAGTGCTTTCCTTTAGATTTCTGTCACATCATTAACTGCCTGTGTCTCAAATTAAGCACCACAGAAAAAAAGTTACCAGAACTTATTAGAAAGTGGACTTTCTTACACTTGTATTCTCCTTTTCACTTCCATCATCACCATCATCATCAGTATCATGAAGACTCTCTTTTCTTGCTTTCTGGATACAGGCATTCAAGCAGCGCCGAATAGTAAGCATCAACTTAGCTACATTTAAATAGAATAAGAATAAATAATACATTTACTATTTGTTAAGAATGTTGCCAGTATATGCTTCTAAGTGTAATGCTTGAAAGCCAGTCTGAAAAAGCAGGCAACAGAACCAGAAATAACTAGGCAAAAAAGAAATTCCTGGTCAAAGGAAATGGTAAAAATGGCAACATTATCATCAGGTTCTATAATTTTATTTTTTAAAAAGTCTACTAAAAAACCCCAAACTAACCATCACCTTATCAAATCAAGATCACAGGAAGCTCCCCAAACTCCTGCATTCATCTGGCACAGCCATTCATTCAGTGCCTACGTTCAACAATACATCCCCTCCAGTGTCAATTCCAGTTCTATGTAAAGGATGTAGCAGGCTGACTATTGGGCTTCTTAATCAGGAGCTCTAGATAAAAGTGAAAGGATTATGCCCACTCTGGAGAAAGCAGGACTAGCTGAAATAGACCCACGCATTATGTCTAAAACTACCTTACCAGAGTAATCAGTCAAGGGACAAGGACTTGGGCATTCTGCTTGAGTCACTCTATGCTGGCTACTTTTGTTTCATAGTATTAGAACTCATCTGAAACAAAATTTTCCTGATTTTACTTGGTTCAATAGCACTTTTATAAAAAGCAGCTCTACTCGGTACAGTACATACCCTTTTCACTGAAAGTTTCTGAAGCTTTTATCAGAAAGGAGAGCTTTTTAGATTTTCTTTGAGCAACTTGAAAATACTACTGATCCACAAACCCTGGATAATCAGATTAGCAGACATTTTTCACCTTCTGTAGAATTTTCCACATAAAGATCTCAAATCACTTGAGACAGAGTATTTTATTTCAGTATTTTTGCATGATAAATACTTATCAACTTAGATAGTTTTAATGTACATGTGAGGAGAAAGGCGAAAATAGAGACCAGAGAGACAACACCAGATAGAGAATATAGTACAGCACTTAAAAGCAGAACCAAAAAGCAATGATGTACCAGTGTTAGAGGAAAAAAAAGTTAAAAAGCAATTACATGGAGTGAGATTTGTATTTCCAAAGACTCAATGTTTTGTACTTTACCTATATTGGTGGGGGCTGTGTATTCATATGCATATTGATAGAACTTTCTAGCTGCTGCTGAGTTCATCTGGATGAGTGCGACACAGCGCTCACACCACACATCCTCAGCTTGGTGGATGGGAAAGAAAGAGTTGAATAAGAGATTCACTATGCGCCGTGACACGGGCCGCGAATCGACTTCAAGACGAGCCAGAAGATGCTCCATGGGACAGATATTCCAGAACTTTAAGTGAGAAAAAGATATTAAAGGAGTTATAAAAACAGACAAAAACCACAATTGCCTTTATTAAATGTTGTCCACATCAAAAGTCGCAACAAATCTAAGTAGCATTTACCAGAAAATAATGAGGATTTTTAATTTATACCAAAATACCATTTACTTGAGGTCACATATTGCTGCAACGTGCTATTTAACTGTTCTGGTACACCTCTGAATCTCCCAGTGTCTCTGATACACTGCTGAAATCCTGGTTCGAGAAATTCCAGCTTAATATACCTGCAATGCTAATGCAATTCCATAGGTATAGGGAAGAATTACTTACTCTACAAGGATATCACCACAACATATAATTATCTATCATTACGTGCCATGTTTCTTATTCTCATCATAGAACAAAGTAGGAGAAAACTACCTACAAGTACAGTATATAACCTAAAATCCTGTGTGGAACAAGACTCTTTCCAAAACCTTCCCAAACCACAAGTGCATCGCATTGTTAACAGAGCACTAGCTTATTTGCAACACAGTAATTGAAGGCTTTGAAATTCAGAAAGAATAAAAAGCTTATTATGCCAGCAGTAATACTACTCACATTTGTCATTTTTGTGACATGTTCAATTAATTATGCTGTGCACTTTCAGATTAAAAAAAAACAAAACCAAAAAAATAGGCTGACCATTGAAAAATATTATTTTATTCTTGCTGCAAATACTCTGCTCAGCTAATTACTCTGTGATTTCAAACTATGGGCATCCCTACTAGAATTCCCATAAATAGAAGGTCTGTGGAGTAAGCATTAAAGTAATCCCAGGACTTACAAGAGAAACAAATTACAGATTTTAAATAAATAGGAAGTTACTGGCAAAACATCTAAAGCTTACTAGGATTTTTTTTTCCTTTTACATAAACCTGATCCGTCCTTTAAAAGATCTAAAACTTTTCCTACATAAAAATAAAGCAGAGAGTGGATGGAAGATATCCATTATGCCTAAAGAATGAATTAACACCTAAAAAGAAATAATTCCCTGAGGTTGAGAATTATCTTTTCCTGTCTTTAATGGCAGCAAATTCAGAATAATTCAAGAAAGCCAAAAAGACTGTTTGCTTGAACTTTCATACTGAATGACAAATCACTTTCAAACACGGTTTTTTTATACATTTAAGAGCTGCATGAATACTCTGGTCTTAATACTGTACACAAAGTAACAACATTAAAGAAAAAAATCCATTTAAAGCATTGTTGATATTGAATACCAGTTATAAAAAGCTTAGTTGTATTTTACTAAACAGATAACTGATATTAACGGATCAAACAGTGACTGTAGGTGCCACTCCTTTAAAATATACTTTTAGATCATATCTTATGAAGAGCTAAAACAGCACAAGAAGAAAGGCCAATTGCCTGTGAAGTTAGAGAGCGATGGAGAAATGAACATTGAAAAATACACATAAGCATTCTAAAAATGACATGTAACCAGATTATTAGGGGAATATGCTTGTTGAGTATTTTAAAAACAATAAAGAACCAAGTAGTACATCTCCTAACACACAGGCCCCGTTGGTGTGAAGTCCAGTGTCACAGTGATACTTCTGCCTTTCTACCTCAGACTCACCTGGCAAAGCCTCGCTTTAGAACCTGCTGAAGCAGAAACTTCAGGAAAAAAGGCATCTTTTAGAGTACTACCATTTACTTATAACTCTGAATTGCCTCCTCCAGTTATCTCCAATGATCTCAACTGTCTAAGCAAAGGTAGTGCTGCACAGTTAATCTCAGGAGATCTGCAAAATTTACCAGGACCCTGTTGGGAACTGTTCTTGCAGACAGGCTGAACTAATGTCCTGTATGTTCAGGGTTTGTCTCCATTTCACATTTCTGTGGATTTGCCCAATCAATGCATTGATGTACGTATTATGAAAGTACCAAACTTGCTGTTGCATCATTGTAGCCCATGTCCTGAACCTGTATGCAACAAGCTGAA
>VYZX01030278.1:19045-64103 GCA_013401335.1 Brachypteracias leptosomus
GAATCCCTTTGAACCATGAGAACTTTGTAATTTACAAGTTCATATTGCATAACTGCAGAAAGTCTGGGGAATTTTAGGTTCCTTCTAGTGGTTTTTCATAAAGCTGCCAGAAGCCCCCTTCATATTTTGTACATACAGAAAAGTTTGAGGCATTAGTTCAAATCAGAATTGCTCAAACTGAAATCTGAAGGTCTCTGACACCTGAAAGAACTAAAAGGATAGCAAAGCTTTCAGTGACTTCGGAGATGCAGAACCAAGGCCAAATTTCTTATCAATTCCAATTGACTTTTGCATGGAATTAATGCAAAATGAGATCTGTAGATTACTTAATCTATCTCTGTGGAAGGATATTGTGTGTCTGAAAAGTATAAAAGGATTCTCACTAGAAAGCTGTTTCTAGCAGCCAGTTATTATAGGAGCAGGACTGTATCGAAGGGACATTATGGTTTTCAAAGCTATTGTCATTCAGCTGTGGAAGATTGTGGGTTCAATTATTTTTTTATCTGATACAGATGAAGTACTGAGTTTCTCAAGAGAAGTAAATAAGAAAACTATTTTGGCAAGATGCATTTTTCTGAAGAGCCAAAAAAGCTTCATTTCACAAACTTCTCTCAAATGCTGATCCATGTATTTCTAGCTACTGGTTGTTGGGCAGCTGCCGAGTCATCACAGTGACTGACATCTTTTTCCTTTCCCCATATACTTCTGACTTTAAAAAATGCTTATTTGGTGCATCACTAGCAGTTTTCAATACACTGGTTACTGTGCCCTGTAGACCTCTGAGTGGAATTAGACTCTCCTGGCCCATAGAGGCAGATTGTCCAATTATTATTTCTGCAATATCGGCTCTCCCTGCCTCTTCCAGAACAATAGTAGGGTGGATTCTACAAAGCACAGACCCTATTGAACTTTCATGCTTACAGCTCTCTTCTCTGACACTTGCAGATATTGTGGCATAGGGGAATAATAAATAATGCTTCTTAATGCTGTACCACAAATAGCTCTCCAAAACTCTCCATTCAGTTAGCCTCTCTCTTTTTCCTTTCCTCTCAAGAAAGGAATAAGTGTTCTTCCGAGAAACACGTTTGATGTGTCCATCAAGTTTTCTTCTTCATTATGCTAGCAGTAGTGGAGCTTGTCTCTGTTGATGGCTGTGATTACTTCTGCATGTTATCGGCTTATTGCAGAGATTGTTGGCATATGTGAATGACTTTTGCTACTAGAAGTTTCATACCGAAAGTTGGCCATACAGGAAATACCTCCATGGTTACTGGGAAAGAGGTTAAACACACCAATGCAATTTCATTGTCTCCATTGAAGGATTCATGGATTGTAAATGACCTTTTTTGTGTCAATATCTACATAGCTAGAACTATATGTTAATGGTACAGCTGTCACCAATCTCATGCATTCTGAGACATCCTGATCCAATTAGATTGCCATTGATGGATTCATGTTTGCAATACATTTTGGTCCCAAATTTGTGCATTGTGGTCCTCCAATTGTACCCTCTTGACAAAAATCTAACTCCCACTTTCTCTAATACTGCTCTTTATTTCACCAAATCTTCCTAAATAAAAACATAAAAATACAATAAATGCATGCTATTAGTGAAACAAAGGATACGGTAGTACTTTTACCGTCTTTCAAATTATTGCACAGCTGCCACTAAAATAAGAGGAAAGCTATTTCAATGGACCTTTTCACCTTCCATATGCTAAAAAGGGAAGTTATTAAAATATTGTTGATCATTTGTAGTACATCTAATTTTATGCCTGCTTTCTAAAAGTAATGAAGAATTTTCCTACTAAATTAGGTGTTTTGATCACAAGGTAAATCAGAAGAAAATTTGCCTCATGCTGTATTCATGAACACCACTTAACACAAAGGTTTCTAGGGTTGAGGTTTCCACTTTCTGTCAAAATATAAATATTAATGCACAGCAGATCTAACACACATATGTTCCAGTTTGAAGCATGTTTTCACAAGCAGCAGGCTTTACCAACCTATTCTTACACAGGACTCCAGACAGGTGTGATATCCACCTTTGAGTAAATTACAAAAACTTACCAAAGGAGAGAGCTCAGACCTTAGATCTAAAAGCTACACAAAATTTTATAAAGTTATCAACTATCACCTGAACCATCATAACACTCAATGTGCACACTCTAAGACAACCTCAAAACCAACATAATGGCACTTTGCTTAGACTTTCCTTTGAGTTTTAATGTAAATCCCATTACCTTGCACTTGGGGTAGATTAAGAACATACACACCAGCTGTGCCTGTTGACTTTTACGACTTTTGATCACCACAGCACAGAGGATCAAGACTAGGTCCCCAGGACTCAGTGTAAAACCTGTAGATAACTTTGAACTTTACTACTAACTTACATAGGACCTAATTGGATAAGCATAATTATGTACAGAATTAACATGGCATAGTTTTTCAAATGAAAATATTTCTGCTGTCTTGTTCTTTTGCTGTATCAAAAGCCCACCAGCTGTGTTTATTAACACAAATGTAATGGTTATTGTTTCTCAACCTTTCAGCCCCTCAAACTCATCCTGAGACCTAAAAGACTCATAGTGTGCATCTGACTCACAAATTACACCAGAATCAGGTCTTACACACCGAGATCCCTCCTACATGTTGCCTTGCTGCACATTCCGTCTTTAACACTCACACAACACAGTGCCAGGTGCTTTTTCTCCTCCATTATACCATGCCTTCAAGTATATTCTCTGAAATATTACTCTCATGGACTGAAAGGGGAATTTTTGAAGGGTTTTGAAAAGGTATGAGATGTTAATAAAAAAGTTCTCCTGGTGTCGTTGCCAAATATAATGTGTACTCCCACAGTCGCAGACACTGAAGTTGAAACTTGGTCTAATCAGTAAAGTAATTAGGTGTATCTATCAAAATACATTTTTGCTGAATTTAGCATGAATAAAGTAGTCACCTGATCTGAGAGCAGTTGTTTGGTCTCTTGAGAAAGGGACAGTTTATAGAGCTACTTTTTAATCAAAGTGTTGAGCAGTGCAACTGTTCCTCCATATAACTTGTTGTTGTGGCAAGTCTTTAACTCTTTGCTTTTGTAAACAATGACTACAGTCATGCACTATCACTCTACTTAACTGTGTTCTCTGTAAATCTATACTACCTAATAGAAACAGAAGAAAATATGACCACTTTACCCTGGTTTATCGCAGCCCTTTAACAGCATTGGAAATGTTCCACCAAGAAATTGTAATCACATTATTTGCTGTAGGATGGATTAATCAAAAAAAAGAAAATTCCTTTAAAGGCATTAACCTTTGCAAAAATTTGCAGATGTCTGTAATGACAATTTGCATGGCTTATGTATTAGACAATGTATAAAGTGCCTGATCCAGCAAAAAATATCCATAGCCTTATGGACCGTGCAAGCTCTGAACGCTGGTTCCACAGCAGGTGAGCTGACATATTCAGATGAAAGGTCAAACTGCAGCAGAAAGCAAAAACCTCAAGTACAAGCTGTGAATGGACTCCTTGTGTCCATCTGCACCACTCCAGTCTCTAGACAGTCTCCCCACTGAGAGCCATGTGAATGACAAGAATCTCATTTCCCTTCTCCCCTCCTCTCTCATTCCTTTCTTCTGTTCCTCAGGACTGTGAACAATAAGCTGCTTCTTCACATCTGTCTTCTTCCTTGCTTCCTAAATATGCATAGCCAACAATAAACAAATCTACTGGAACAATAATGACCTGGGCTTCAAAGCCAAATCACCAACTCAGGGTAATTCATGCTGATTCGCGTTTGTCTGTACTGACAATAACTGCATATTTCTCCATACCAGATAAGTTTCAACTGTCTGGACTTTTTATTAATATTATCTGGGTAATCAAAAGAGATCAGCTTTGTCTACCTGTTCATTCTCATCCACTTAAGCTACTTTGTGAGACAACTGACACAACCTTTATCCTCGTAGCACATTTCCTCTATAGTACCTATACCAGTACCCCATTCATATGTAGCAGTAGAAAGCAGGAAAACTTTGAAAAGGTTTGAGAGTAGTTCATATTGGCTCACAGAAGTGCCCATTGTCCACATGCCCAACTGCTGTGTGTATGAATTATTCAAATCTGTGCCTACAGAAATGGACTAAAAAATGAGGTTCAGGGCACATCATCCTTCAATATGGATTACAAATATTTTTTAAATTGTGCATTTCATGTAGCATTTCCCCATTTCTGCTCTCTCCTAGGTGAAAAAAAAGGAAAAGAGAAGGCAGTAAAAAGTGAAGAAATACGAAGCACAGCTCATAAGAAATATTAAATATTTGCCCTAGGTTCAGTTGCAATTTTTGGTGGAGGTTGGTTCATATCTAGTTCTGTTTGTCAAAGCTTGATTCTTACAGGGAGGATTTCTAAAAATAGATGCAAGAAAATATTACTTTCCCTTTCTCTAAATGCACACAAACATTTAATCTACATGTTCTAAATAGCCACTGTGCATGCACGTGCCTTGTTATTGCAACCAATCGTATCTGTACAGGTAATATTAAAAATCTGGTCATGTGCATGGAATACTTTAAATCAGACAATTAATTACTTTTAGGAGTGGGGTCCTTTTTCTAAGATGAAAGGAAATATTTAAGTTAGTCAAGATATATCTTATTACTTCTCCATAATATACAGAGCTTTAGGGAAAGATTAGGTTTATTAAGTCAGACTCACAATGCAGGCTTTCAACACTGCCATTTCCAATAAGTACACATTTGTTTAATATTAAAGTTCCCTTTCAAAACAAAGTAGTTAAGCCTACCCTAACATTTATACATCTGCAGTTTGTTTGATAACTTACAACATAATTACAGGCTGTCCTCCCACTAAATGCTGTATTCAGACTTATGAAACAAGGTGGTAAAATATGCACTGGAGTCTGAGTACTAAGCCAGTAATTTACCACAAGCACTAGGAAGAAAAGAAACAGAGGGGAACCCTGCTATTTAAACTGCTCAGTTATCACGTTTTCCTCCCCCACACATACAGTAGCATATAACCCATTCATATTTCAATTTTACATTTCCCAAACTGTCATCTTCTCATGTTTCAAGTTCATTTGAAATGCAATCTCTTTATCAGAGCAGCAGTGAATGCTTTTGCAGATCAAAAGAGAGCTGTCTCTCCCCACTAACAAATAGGTCTGTGGCAAATGGGTTGCTGAAATAAAGCAGGCATTGTGGGGTTAAGAAAAGTGTCCAGAGAGTTATGGAGAGGAGAGGTGTTCAGCCCCTTTCTTACCTCCTGTGTTCAAGCAGTGAGAGTGTATCCTCCCTCTCTGTTGAGATGCAGCTAAAATAACTCCCAGGTAGAATCTAAGCATGAGGAAAATGAGATATTGACCTCACTTCAGCCAAGTTTCTCAAAGAGGGTGGCCCAGCCCAGGGAATGTTCTGAAGAGGACAGTTGCCTATCCTGTGATGCTCGCTGGGGGATGCCTTGTCACACCTATCCTTCCTTTCTCCAGAGCTGCTTGCTGGAGTAGAGAACAGCGCTCACCTTGTACCTGGGCTCTGCCCAGCCTTGGAGTAGGAAGCTCTTGTGCTCCCCATTCCTCACTGACTGCAAGCCACTAGCCAGGAATGAAGCTTTCAGGTAATCACATTCTCCTTCTTTTTTTTCTTTTTTTTTTTTCCTTTGTGCATTTTACTATCCCATCATACTTAACCAGCAATCACTGGTTCTGAATTGTGATTTTCTGTGATACATATATGTAAAGCTCACCCTGAAGCAGTGTCCTCAGAACAACTCCATTCTCCATAACCATTTAATAATTGGTTCTGCTCCAGATGGCATTTGTCTCAGTCACTATGACTGTAGCAAATCATCCAAGTTTTAGTTTTTAGAATATGAAAGTCACATCTCCACATATACTCTTTACTAAACACAACCTGTACTATAATGAATAATGACTATTAAAGGCATACTTTTCACTATGTTTTTCTACCACCTTTGCTGCCCCCAAACCTGTACCATAAATATCAGCAGCCACTTTTGACTCCATTTTAAAATCTCTAAGTTACATTTGACAGGTTGCAAACATGACATAAGGGTTCATCTGCTGTGAGAAAATAAGTAACACTGGTGTAACATCTTAATGTAGATATGTGACTTTCATAACAGTGGAAGACCTATCAGGGAGGGGAGGGAGATAATATGCTGAAAGCTGGGTGTTTTAGTGTCCTTTGTTTGCTGAAGCGCCTCCATAAAGTAAGTCTAGGAAACCTAGGCCCATCCCCACTCATTCTGGAGTGTTGTGAAATGTCAAGAAAATTAGAAAAGCATATTTCAACCCATTTACTCACTAAGCTTTCTCTTAATTTTCATACTGCTTTACTTGAGAACACCCACCTCAGATTTCTCTGAGCTTTCAAAGACAAAGAAAGGAGGTTTTTCTTGTGGCAGAATCCAAACTGGTTTTGTCAACATGCTAGACAAGCAGAAAAAAATGGTAAAGACAGAGATTACTAAGAAGCTATTGAAATGTGTTGAAATTTTGTCTCCGCCAATTACATCCAAAGTTGCAGCCTTACTGAGAGTCTACCTTCTACATAAGATAAACCAAAGTGGTATCTGACAATATCTGAAATAGTATGGGAACCTTAAAAGCACAATTTGAAAAGGTAACAGCTTTTCTGCTCTGACCTGTATAAATGCAACATATAAAACATGACTAGGACATGAGGCTCCCTATAGGTGTCCTTATTTCGCTACAGTCCTTTTAGTTGAGCCAGGGCTTGTGTAGAATATTCAAATACCATCACCTCCTCCAGAGGAAGATTAAAAGATGTTAATGGAAGAAACAAATATAAAAATACACAGGGTAAAACCAGAGGAGTCCGTGCTACTCTGTTTCTTCTGCTATTTTTTGCAACCTCTTTCTCAAATTATGTGGAAGAGATGAGAAATTCAGTGCAAGTGTTGCAGTATCAACAGAGAAATATGGCACTACTGTAAAAGAAAGGATGTGAGGGAGTCTGTCAAAGTACTGATTCTTAAAAAATAAATCAGACTTATTTTTGAAATAAAGTTCCTATATAAAATACACTACAATTTACATGTGTACCTCACTGTTATGTGTCAAAGCCAGCCACGTGCATGCCTGAATGCCTATATAATCTGGATCACAGCAGATCTGATTTATGCTTCTTTCCCTAAACCTTTCCCCAGAAAAATGTCTCCGTAGACATATTGTCCAATACTCCAGCTGTCTTTCTCTTCTTTCCCCATTTATCAAGTACCCAGAAAATATTCTTCAATGCAGTGGTGAAACATGAGCTGTGATATATTAAGCCCACCTAGAAGAGATATGTTCTCTATGATACAGGTTTGTGTCTGGGCACTCAATTCCTTTAGATTTTGTATCATTGCCTAATTAACATCTGTCTACAGTTCAAATAGCATCAATTAAAACAAGAATGTGATGATGTCCATAAAAGGAAAGGAAGCTTATAAAAAGAAATTTCACATTTGTGAACTGACCCACCTGGCATGAAAACAAGAACAGGAAAGCACACACAACACTTTATTTTATGGTCTGCCTAATTATCCAACTGTACCTCTTGTCCTCCCTACAAGGGAGGGAATGATGCTTATGGTTAGATTCACAAGAAGAAGTGCGTTTTGATAATGGGTGGTGGTTTTATTTTTTCTTGATTCCTGCCAGTAATATGAATCAGCTGTTGACAAATGTACTATGATCCAAAGTTAAATTACTAAGTGGCTGGGCACTGTATTGCCTGTTGCTTCTTCAAAGTTCAACAGCAATGATCTTTGGCAGCAGAGCTCTTGTTTCCACAGCTAATGCAATGATTTGGGGTTTACTCACACTACTCTGTTTCATGACGGCATCTTAAATGTTCCATCATACTGAGCTCTATGAAGAATTGTGATATGACAACAAAAGTGCAGATAAATTCCCTCTGCAGTTCTTCACTCTAGGAGCCTGAAGTGAAAAGCCTGGTCTTGCTGTAGCACTCCTCACTGCTCCCAAGCTGAAGCACTGGTTGTAGCACCCACCCGTTAGATGAGCTTTGGTCACATCCCTTCTCTCTAGACACTGCTGTTTGCCAAAGGGATGGCACAAAAGCTCCTACAAACCAGAGATTATTCAACTGTTTACATCTAACGATAAAGGCAAGGGTGAACACTGTCTCCACAGAACAGCCCCATGTGTAAGGCAGAAGAAGTCAACAAATGCTGCTGCAAAGACTGGTAGTGGGGGAGCGCAGTTACTTCTAAGCATCCTGGGTCCACCCCTTAACCCAGAATAGGTTGGGAGACCAAGGTCCCATGTGGCCTCTGATGTAAGGAAAGGTTGCTGTAAAGCTGGGGAGGGAAGTGATTGAAATCATACACAGCCAAAGTTCAGAAACTCTGTAAGCTGCTAGCACTTTGGCAAATCTGATTCAAGTTTAGGAAAATCTCAGTGCTGGGGAATTATACAGCACTTGCCCTATTTCAAGCCCTCCCTTTTGCCATTAGGAAAGATTTCCTTCTTTTATGTCATTATTATAAATAAATCTATAGCTCATGCAGCGTGGGAGCATGTTTATGAAAGTTGCATTTTCACGTTGTCACTTAGCAGAACACAACTGCACTAGAATAGAGACCCTATAGTTACATATTCACACTAACAAAAAGCAAAAGTATCCATGCCACCTACTGACTTGCCTGCTCCTAGTGTGCAGCTCATAAAGAATTAACTTGGGTTAAGAAATTTACAACATTCAAGAGTGAATTTTCAATAATTTCAGACTCTGTTGCAGTAGAAGCCCAAACACACTGGTAGATCCACAAAGATATATTCACAGGCTACATCCAGTACTACTGATGCTTTCTATTCCTCATTAAATAAATTATGAATGTTTTCCATTCATTATTAAATAAGTTATGAATGAGGATGGAATATGCTCAAGAGCTATTAGGGAAGGTGACACAACCACAAAGTATTCATATTCAAAGCAAACTTCAAGATGGATTGCAAGAAGTGTGAGAAATAGTAGAAGATAGCAGTCAACAAGCCAAGGATAAAGACAGCAATTTACACCCAAACGCTCCTTCAAAACAAGGCTAATCAGACCATTGCCAATACATAACAACCAAACTATTTCAGACAGTGTCAGCTTCCCAGATAGTCACTAATGCTGACTGACATGCAAAGTGGAAATATCAAAGAATAGCCCAATTCCTGAGGTCCTTATTCATGCGTTTAACTCAGTTGTTACTAGGACAATTTTTTTTACTGAAGTCAATCCATTCTGACACCCTTCTCTGAACCCTTGTTGGACTTGGCAATAATAATTCCTTCTGCTTCTTTTCATGTGTTATCCCTTCAGCCTTGATCCTTTCATCTATGTCCCCTGCAGGAGTGATGTTAAATCCCTACTCTATTTCCAGTTATTGAGACATCTGGAGACGGCAGTGAAGAGTCATGACAACCAAAATATAATAAAGGACTTTACATTTAAAATGCAATTTGACCTAATAATTGCAGAGAGAAAAGTTTGCTATGATTATAAATTTATCATCTGATAATCTACTGCTTCTTACTATCTGAAGTATGTTGAATTCAACTGAATGCAATATATTTTCTCTTGCAGACATTTTGGATTTGAGTAATAACTGGACTAGATAATCCCCAGAGGTCCCTTCCAATCCCCACTATTCTGTGATTCTGAGATTCTGTAAAAAGATGTAACTAGTGATGGAAACTCAGAGCCTTTTTTTTTTTGTTTAAAACACCTCTACCACTTGAGAAACAAGTAAATAAAAATCCCAGGTCTATATCAAACTGCTTCTGCACAAATCTTACATCAATTTGAAATTTCAGTCAAGCAAATATGGGGAACAAAACATAGATGTACAAACTGTAGAACTCTTTTTTTTTATTCTGCAAAGAAAGGGTACCAATTATTACTTTTAATCTCTTATATAATTCAACGTAATTGAAAGAAAGCAGGGAAATATTAGATGACATTTAAATTCAGGATGATAGAGAAATACTGACAACAAACATTTTGGTACCTTGCATTACGGGTCATGGTGAAGGCTACAGTCCCAGCAACTCAGCAGAACATCTATTTTCTGTATGCAAAAGGGCAAAATCGAGCACATTTTGTCATGCCTCTGAGGCAAACTCTCTGTAAATGAGTGTATGAGCCAGATAGCTTTCTACCAGCAGAATACAATATCCACAGTGTTTGTGGTTTGTAGGTAGCCCACTGCAACTTCCTTTTCTCCAGCCCACCAGGTCTCACTCTATCACGGTGTGCTGTAACATCAGTGCTCTGCTCCACTACTTGTCAGCTGCAAACTTGTAGGCATGCAAGGTACTACCTAAATTCTCAGCAATCATCTCCTTTCAGGGTGAGTGACTTGAAGGTTCCTGGAAGGAAGGAGGAAAGCCTGCTTTATAAGCCCATATCATGCTGTGCAACCGGCTCACAGCTTTGTGTCATGAAAAACTTAATCTCTTCGCAACCTGTCTAGTTGAATCTTAGTCTGTTCCAAATAATGTCTCTCTGCTGAGGGATCTGGATTTCTCATGATCTAATCATATCTCCTGTCATCTCAGTACAGGTTATTTCCCCTACATGTTTATCACAGATGCATACTTCAAAATGTCAGCTAAAAACAATGTGATAATATCAGCAAAAGGTTTTGCTTTACCAAGTGCAAACAAACTAGCCTGTTGGGTATTCTAGCAAAATGGCACAGTCTTCTTTTCTAATCGTTAATCCTAATGTTTGCCTTTTCAATGTGGCTAGTTGCTTCTTCCCTGCTTATCTTCTGAATCAGATAGTGACAGTATGTTTTATACTGCACTGCATTTTTGTAACTCATGTAAGCTGAAAAGTTGTTTCTGTGCCAATTTTTTTTTTTTTTCCGTCACTGGCTACTATAAATGTAGGTCTTCATCCACTGATACTCACAAAGCATATTTTGTGAATATCCTTGAATATACCTTCAAAAGCAATCATCCCCTCTTGCACAGAAATATAAAGGCCTTTCAAATATATTACAACCAAAAGAGCGCACATCCTTGGGCTCTGTGTGTGGTTCCTTTTTTCCTTTTCACTGTGTTTTCATTTGAATGTTTTATTGATTTTTTTTTCTCTTCAGATACAAACCCACAAAAACAGAGGAAAAAACATCTGCTTGCAAGTGACAGAAAAGGAAAAGGGCAGCAAATGCCCATAATGAAGTCTGAAAGTTGGAGGAAGGATCTCAGTGAAATGACATGATCAGCTTGGGGTACGTGAGGTAATAAAGAGAACAAAGAGCCTTCCTAATATTTAACTCCATTTGTAGGGGAAAGAGCAAGGGCAGCAAACCCAGCTCTCCCCAGTAACCAAAAAGCCAGAAGGAAGGTGAGGGGATCAAACCAAAGCAGGCACATCACTGGAAGCAAGCTGTCTCCTGAGAAACAGAAAAAAGCTCATCCTTTCCCCAAAATAGGATGGAAGCGAGTGAGATACTGCCTTAAGGTCTACTTGAGGAGAGGTGCAGCTATACAGTGTCTACCCAGACATTTCAAAGTATTCAGTGTTGCCTTCAGTAATGAATTCCTGTGTGAATGCATTGTAGCACAGCTATCAACCTAACACCAGCATTCACAACCAGGCAGGCTGAATACTTCATATATCACTCTATCTGGGGCTTCACCTTTAAATCCTCTTATTGCACTACCTCAAAGGCACCCTCAGTGTGTCCTAGTCAAACTGGCTGCACCATTTATCAATAACAGCAGCAGCTGCTGCCACATCTTGCAGTTACTTGGAACTGTAGCAATCCACCTGTAAGGAAACAGTGAAAAAATCAACAAGATTGTCTCAGATCTGCACAGCTAACAAAGGCAGGGCACTGGTTTAATGAAGCCAATAGCATGCTCCAGTATGGAAAATTTAAATAAATGTGACATTGATTTCTCCTGTAGCTCTGTTCTGTAACAAAAGCTATAACCAAAGACTCTTACTCATTTTTTACTCAGGCAAATTCTCACTGCAGTCAGAGGAATCTATCCAATGAAAGACCAGGGAAACCTGAGCAGCAGCCCAAAGATTTAATTCTACTTGCTTTATTACTAATCACTCTTTAAGAGCGATAATTAGAGACACCTTAATATGTGAGGTGCTGTATACGTGCTCTGACGCGGTATGAGAAAGAAACAAGATAACCTTCTCTGTTATAAAATAAAAATCATGGACCAGAAGCCATGATCTCATCCTGGCTTCTGCAGCATGCCCTGATTAAAAAGGAAATCTTTCTTCCGTCTACAAAATGAGACGAATTAAGTCCACAATGCAGCATTCAGAGCCTGAAAGATACAGTGGCGCAGTGTGTGAGGCCACTGCAGCCAGCCCCCGTGCCCAGACCTTCCTGTCCTCTCCTTTTGTTACCCATCCTCCCCACCCGAGCACCTGCAGGCCCCTCGGTGCTCCCCCCACCTGTCCTCTCTGCCCCTTCCCCTGCCTACCTACATATGGGCAGACATTTCCTCCACTGCTGAGAATTGGATTGTTGCCCTTATTTATTTGGTTTCCTTGTTTCTAAGCACTGGAGATGACTGCATGGGGTTGTCTTTGTCACATCACTACTGCCTTTTATAATTACAGGACACTGGTCTCCCTGCGTATTTTCAAATGTAGTTTAAGATTAATGATATTACATGTCCTTTTCTTCTGACAGAGCTAGAATGTTTTCTCTACACTGTTACGCATTTACCATAATGTCTAAATTTTCAGCTGTGGAAGGTACAGTACCATTAGAGCAATCATCAATTAATAGTGTTGTTATACTGTGATATTGAAGTGTCTTTAAAATAATGATAAAATCTTAATGTTTAAATCTTTTCCTTTACTCACAAACATGCAGAGGTCATTTAACACAGTTTTAAAATAATGGAATAGGTCACTTAGAGGCAAAATAGTTTGAGAAGCTATCCGCCTATACAGCAAAATGCTAATGCCCTTTGAAATACAAAGGCAAGGGAGTTGTTCTCTTTATTGTCTAATGTTTTGTACATTTTCAGACCCAGGTCCAGAAGTATTTATCTTTCACCTCAAAATCTGATTGCTGTACTAATGCTATTTAAAACTAAATGGAAGAAAATTATATTCTCCACAAGAATTTGATTGATTTCTTTCTTTAGATACAAGAAGAAATAATAGTCATTTTTATTCACACAAAGCCTTGTGTAGAAACCTCTGTGTGTAAATCACATTGGGTCTCTATAATTTATCAACTATTGGTTATAGCTGAGATAAACGCATGGGAACACCATTTATGTAATTGTAAGCAATGTCACATTTGGGATTCAGACCTCCTGTAGCTTTCTACAAATCATTACTCTTTCTCCAGTTTGCTCTTTTTCCTGTAAATCTTTGAGTCTGTGTCAAACAGGAGTACTGTTCTCAGTCACAGGAAGGGTTAAATCAATTTTTAGAGTAAGCAAAAAACCCCCCCAGAACTCACTTTGCAGCTGTCTGAACCTTGTACATAATGTTTAAAGTGGCATTTGAGGAATTAAATGGGATGAAATATTCAAGAATTATTCAAGTATTCAGTGACCCATATGATGCCTGGGTCAACATGAACACTCTTTACAGAGGTTCATCATGTCTTCCTGACTTTTGACAAGCAGTAGTCCAAAGGAGATGGTTTAATACCACACACCATGCTAATTCTCATTTTTTCTCATACACTGTCTTGTGATCTTCCCTACCATGTTGACAACATAACACAGGACAATAGAACCAATGTACTGATTCACAACTACAGAGGACTTCAACTGAAAATTTTAGTAATAATGTGTGAGGCTCAGACATCACCTTCCCAAATGAGATAGGAAAGCAGTTGAGTATAAAGATCTCATCCTATTACACTCTTTCAATCATATCGATTACTATGCATGTAGAAATCCACAAAGTAATTTGCGAGATTTCTTTTCAGAGAACTGTTCAAATAAATCACGGAGGAATATTTTAAGTTTTAGCACATTATAGAAAACCAAAATCATATTTGCTTTGCATGAAATAGGGGTATAGAACAAGTGTTATTTGCATATGCAGGTACTACAAATACATGTTCATATAGCTTATATGTAGACTGCTAGTTGAATACCCACTTATGAGTTAAGTTTACATGCTGCAGCTACAAAAAATCTGCACTGAAATCGGGTACTTAATTGCATACTCAAAGCCTTGACTTTCTATTTGTAAATCTGATCTTTATTGGATTTTCCCTCAGTAACAGATTCCCAAAGCATCTCAGCCACTCTATTACAAGCATTTTCTTCCCCTTCCCAATCTTTAACTTTTATTATGGCTTCCTTGGGGCAAATACATTGTTTACCATCTCAAAGCATGCTGCAGATCACCTGATCTTTCTATTTGCAAAAGCACAAGAATCATTCTGTAAATCTCCCAATTATCATTAGCAAGGAACAGTCCCTTCACATGCAAGAAATTAGAGCCTGTGCTCATGCCCGGTCTGTAAAGTGGAGCATGTATTTGAAGAAAGGTTCCTTGCTCCCTCACCTCCTGAACATATGTGCAAACACCAGACACAATGCAAGCTGCATTGTTTTTCAACACAACAGGAGAAGTCACTGGCTGAATCTGGACTGTGACATAGACTTTCCAGTTTCCTCACCCAAAAGAAGACCATGTCTCTCTGGACTCATCACTTTTACATATGCATTCAGATTTGGGCCTCCGGAATGAAGAATACCAAATTGTCTTACATATTTTTTCATTTTATGATGTATGCTACAGTCCACTAGGAACAGATCTGAAATAATTATATTCCATTTCATCTCGTGTCAGACAAGTTAGCTCAGCACATTTTAATGGAGTGGTGCACAGTGGTTCTGTCACTTAATGAAATCACATTTTGATGAGAGACTCCAGTGGGTTAAGGAATCATAACCATAATGAAATCCAAAGTTTGGGGGTTTGGTTCATTAGGCAAAAAGGATAGCTCTTTAGAATACTTGCTTCCAAAAAAGAAATAGAGATGCCAAGATTTTATATCCCTCTGGAGAGTTTTTCTATGGACTGTCATTACCAAAGAAATGTACTTGGAGGGAGAGGAAAGGAAAGAGGGATTAAAGAATTCAGCTGTGCCACAACACATTTATCCATCAAAACAGGATAAAAAGTTGGTTTCTCAGTCATGGAAAGAAAAAATAGTTCATTAATCTGTTTTGATAATCTTACAGTAAAGTTGTTTCTATTTCCAGAATACCAGTTATCTTGCATACATTCAAGATATGAATGCCAATTGACAGTTATATGCATTGCTTTTCACCATGTATACAAAAATTCAAGCACAAGATATCAAGATATAGGCAGCACGCATATCATCAACCTCTGACTGATGTTTTCCTAGAAGAAATTAGTACTGTGACTGCACTAGGATCAGACAGCAAGAAAAAGGGGACAAATCAGCAATTCTGTGCTATATGAACCTACAGAAACTGCATTTCCATCTCACAATGAAAATACAATCAAGAAAATGGTTGAAGGGTACTTGTGGGACATTCACTGTGTTTTCATATCAATTCTCCTTACTATTGTAACTTGCATAAACTAGCAAACATCCTGGTAATAAAGGAGGAGGAAAATGTTATGGATTATCTTGCCCAGAGATGGTCCCTCTGGGAAGGTAAGATGAAAAACTGTACAATTTTGAGGAAGGTTGAAGCAAACCAGACAAATAAGGCAGGAGTTTATCCTCTGGTGCTCTCATGTCCACGCTTTTTCTAGGAGCTAAACCATACGTTTGCAGTACCAAGTAACTGTACTCATTTTCAAATTATTAAGTAGCACAGAAGGAGGAGTTTAAGTACTGCAAAATAAGCAATGTGCCTTTCATTAGCAGAAAGGGGACATTATGATATCAGAATGAAGAGCTGGAAGCCCTGGACAACAGAATGTTAAAATTTTGAACCTGGAGTCTGGAAGAAGATCTCTGGGAGCTCTGTTCCTCCTTACATGTGCGTGCCATGGACTGCACAAAATCTCACAGAAAAGAACATGATAAGGACTTCAATTTGTGAACTACTAAAAACAAAGTATAATAGATGTAGTCAAAGTATTCATTTCAAAGGTTAACATGCAGACTGTACTAGTCCTCCCAGGCATAATCATTCAGCAGAAATGATGATTAAAAGTCATAATACATACTTTTTTTCAAATCCCACACTTTACTTTGATCAGAGTATCAGATTACAAGCCACGCATAATCAACAATATTGTAATTAAATTGCATCAAAGATTGCTGACCTTTTGGTGCAATCTTTCCGGTAAAATTCAGAGGACACAAACATGCTTTAATCTATGTGAAACATTTATCATGCACAAAGAAAGGTAGCTTTTTGACATCAACATAATTAGCCCTGGCATATTGACCCTACATGTCAGCCCTTGGCTGTGAGCTAACTTGTGTGAGATCTTGACATAATCATGTTAAGTGCTGCCAGTTTGCGTAGCTGCCATGGATTAAACAAGAAAAATGGTATCAACAATGTAGGCGTTTGTTCTCTGCCGCATGTTTATTTGTACTAAAATTGTTGATATTTAGAATTTGCTTTGTTTTAATTATGAAAATCAATATTACAGAATCTTTGTATTTTTTTAAATAGGCCATTAATTAACCTATTGATTATTGTGGAAAGTGAGAGAAATATTCTCCCTGAAAATATATTCACTTTTTCAAGGTCTTCTCTATCCCATCTAGAATGCTGTGATCTACTGACAGAATAATGTTGCCTTTTTACCATATGAATAAATAGCCATAATAGCTACAGCATAATTTACAGATTATTTCAGTTCTCCTTGAACCAAGGTCTGAAAGCTGCTAAAGCCACCTAATAAAAAAAATTTGTCATCAGATGAAATTTGGATTTATATCCGCAGAAAATACTCGATTTCATTTCTTTCAACTTTATCTGGAAGTTGCATACTGACAACAGGGACCTCAGAAGACTTTTCAACTTGTCCTGTCTCCCACCTTTTAATTTGCATACTTGGTATCCTGCAATCACCTTCTGAGATCTTAGAGCAATGCCATTTCTTCCAGCAATAAGAGATAACAGGATGTACTTTGCACATTCCTTAAGCTTGATAACATTAAAATACATCAGTAGAAACTTCATTGAAAATGTAACACTGTGGGTTTTAATACACGTAAGGTTATAAATATCCACTTTTGATTTGGTTTATTATTCTAAATAACACAGTATTAATGCTTATTTCAGTATACGTCTTGGAGCTTTGATGATGTGGGTCAACGCAGCTAATTTTACCACACATACAAAATAATAATGAGATCACGATTTAAGTCACTGACTAAGGCACAGTTTCAAACTTCTCTATTTATAACACACACAGAGCAAAGTTTGACTGCTGAAAATACTAATGTCAGAATCATGGCCTACAACTGCAGCACCAGCAACATAAATGTAAAACAATCAGCATTATCCTTTATTGTTATAAAATACACTTATAAACACTAATTGGTTATAAAATGTCAATTTTATAGAGTTTGGAATTGGTCAGCTCCAGAATTTTAAATGTGTCCACATCCCAGTGCATTGCAAAGGGACTTGTTTTGAATGCCTAGATCTGAACCTATTCTAGAGTCCTAAGCCAAGTGCCAACTTGGAGGTGAATTATTTTTTCTTCTGTTGAGGACATCATTAAGGTAAAACCATGTTTTTGCAAGATTTAAACACAAGAGAATAGAAAATCCCATAAGAACAGCTGCTTTTGTAGTGCTTTCACCAATTAAAAAATTCTGATTGTGAATCCCTTGCAGCAGGTGGGTGCTGCTGATCCAAACTCGGCTCTAACCCTGATACCGACTGAACTTGCATTTTTCCAGTTACAGACCTCATCTAGAGCTGAGTCCTGTTATAGTGATTCTCTTCAGAGTCTTTTTTTCTAGGGACTTGAACACTGTGTCTTTAGAAAGTACTCATTATATTAATTTTCTTTCTTTAAAAACAGATCTGAAAGTCAGTTAAGTCTTTCAATAAAGCTGATCCTTTTTTAAAGGAGAATTTGAGCATCCTAATAACCTGGCTCTACTCTGGACCAAGTGAAAGAGGGGGCGCTACACAGTATAGCTCCTTAACACAGAACATTTATAGGGTACCTGCTAACCTCTTGTTCTGATCTTCACAGATAAAACAACATTAATTTGCCTAGAAACAAGTATGTACTGCCTTTGGAACAGCCTAGGATTGCCTGCCTCACATCCAGCTGCCACTCCAGAAGGGCATGGGTGTACTGTAGGTCCTGTGCCATCTCTGCCAGAGCAACACTGATATCACAGTGTCTCCAGTGGCACTAGGCACTTTGGTGTGGGCAACTGAACTGAGCCCCTAAGCATTGTTCCAGGCATATGGGGTACGATTCAGCATGAGATTAAAATGCATGTTTTTAGGTGTCTACATACAAACTAGGTGTCCAGGATCATATTGTTGTCAATGAAGAGCTAGTGAAAATTAGGCATTAGAGACCAGGGCATCTTCTTGCTAATTGCCTCAATGCATCTTCAGGGTCCAGTAACTATACTTACTGCAGGCTCAATTCAGTTGCCTAAAATTGGTGGTTTGGGCTCTCCAGATGCACAAATGTGGTATATGTGACATAAGACAAATGGGAAATCCAAATCCTTCTGGATCAAGAGTTTGCAGCAAGGAAGTTTGAGTTTCAAATGGCACTAGATAACTACATTTAAGCAACTGAATCAGCTCTGCTGTTTATACTGGGAACAGACTCCCAGCTGAATGCAGACATTTTTATGTATCTGATCTGGAACTAAATCAAAAAATTATGTCCAATGGCAAATTCCTCTTCTAGGGCACAGTTTTCCTATAACTCCCACTAGTTGCAATGAGAAGGAGCAGAAAATGTAAATTAAACTGGTTTTGATATACAGCTGAGAGGAGAACCACCTGTTTGACTTTTTCTATTACAGTCCAGGGATTGCATAGATATTACAATTCCACAAATCATAGACTTAGTTTTGCCACTCCAAGCATCAAGTCAAACCCAATTCCAGATTAAGACTTGAACATCAAAGAGGTACTTCCACCACTTTTCCTCCTTGCAGAGGAGAAAAGCACAGTATCTTACTCTGCCATTTAGGGCATTATCTGCACAGTCCACACACACCAAACCAAGTATCTGCAATGAAATGTTTCTGTTCTGCTTCTTCTACTTATTCTGCTACTGCTTATTCCTTAGTAGGAATGAGCCTTTCAAAAGGAGCTCTTGATGTACCTTCTTATTTTGCATTATGTTTACAAAAAGCACTTCACAGTAATCTTCACAGTACCAATATTTAGTGAAATGGATTTTTTTTACTTTTTGAATTACTGCACATGTTATTGGTTCTGGGAACTAAATCTAATTTATTTCCAAGTATCTCAACTATTTTACATATCACTTCAGTATCCCTTTCTCTCATTGTGAACATCAGATATATTTATACCTACAGGGCTCATGATGCATCTGGAACATAAAGAAGAGGTATTCTTTCTGCTGAACAGAGAGAATTTAATGCTCAGAAAAACTCCACTGTGAAAATGTTTCTTCATATTCTATGCACAGATGTTAATTTTAAAAACACATCTAGGTATAAATAAATAATTGTCAGTTTTCTCTTGGAATCGGTGTTTGTTTCTATCTATGCTTAATACACCAACAGCTTTAGATTCTCTGATAGGACATGTATGTAATCCCTTGCTCTTCCTTTTCCAGGACTTCAAGAAGCCCTAGATAACACAAAAAGCTGACACCAAACAACAGATATAGGTATCAAAAAAAACAAGACTAGGCAATCCACTTATTTTTTCTGGCACTATACAGAGATGAGCCAGGGGCTCCTGAAGAGCCAACAGGGAAACACTGGTGACCTACTTCAAAGGTATTAAGGGGAGTTCCTCTAAGAAGGTGACATGATCAATGGCCCAGCTAAAGTGCCTCTACACCAATGCACGCAGCATGGGCAACAAACAGGAGCTAAAAGCCACTGTGTTGCTAGAAAGCTCAACCTGGCTGCCACTGCTGAAACTTGGTGGGATGAATCCCATGGCTGGAATGTGGCTATTGATGGCTACAGGCTGTTCAGAAGGGACAGGCAAGGAAGGAAGGGCAGAAGTGTTGTCCTCTACATCAAGAAACAAATAGAGTGTGAAGAGCTGTCCATGAAGAATAGCCACAAGCAGGTCAAAAGCTTATGGGTAAGAATTAGAGACTGGGGCAACAAAGGGAACCTCGTGGTTGGTGTCGACTACAGACTGTTTGATCAAGGGGAGCCTAGTGATGAAGCCTTTCCACCCTAGCTACAGGAGGCTTCATGCTCGCAGGCTCTCCTCCTGCTGGGAGACTTCAATCACCCTGATATTTGCTGGAACAGTAGCATAGCAAGCTGTAGGCAATCCAGGAGACTCTTGGAATGCATGGAGGATAGCTTCTTAAGCAAGGTAAAAGACAGCCCTAGCAGAGGGGATGTGACACTGGACCTTTTGGTCACCAAGTGAGCCAATCAGTGATGTCAAGATTGTGGTCAGTGGCGCAGAGCCTAGTTGAAGGTCCGTAATGAATGTTGTTCCCCAGGGGTCAGTACTGGGTCCAGTCCTGTTCAACATCTTCATCAATGACCTGGATGAAGGGATGAAGTGTACCCTCAGCAAGTTTGCTGACGACACAAAACTGGGAGGGGTGGCTGACAAGCGAGAAGGCTGTGCCTCCATCCAGCATGACCTGGACAGGCTGGAGAGTTGGGCAGAGAGTAACCTTATGAAGTTCAACAAGGGCAAGTGTAGGGTACTGCACCTGCGGAGGAATAACCCCACATATCAATACAAGTTAGAGGCTGATCTGATGGAAAGCAGCTCTATGGAAAAAGACCTGGGAGTCCTTAAGCTCCTTGTATCTTCTTTTTACAAAACTTATGTGTCATGTCATGTCCTGCTGTGCTTTGTTACCTTCCAGTCATCTTTAATTTCTGCTACTTCTGTTCAAACACAGAGAAACTTACAACCCAAAATTTCACTTCCTAGAAATCTCATCTGCACTCTGGGCACCAGTCAGACTTGCCCCTGAATGACGAAAGTTTTGCCCATAAATTCCATTAATAACTGGCACTCTGCACATTGTCATTCTATCAAATTGATTATCCAAATATTAAACTTTTTTTAAATCAGAATTTTCTCAAAGTGTGTTTATATACGAACACTTTATGACCCTTATAATAATCTAGGCTCTACTATAACCTGAATCAGATTTCCCAAAATCTCTTGCCTTTTTTACTTTTTCATCCTGACTTCTCCAATGTAAGATGTTTCATTTCAACTGAAGCGTGCAAGCTATATGTTGTGATATTACAGATCAGCTTACTTCTGATATGCCTCCAAGTGCTTATCAGAAATGCAGTCAAACAGCACGTATGGACACATCTTTATCTATTGATTCAGCAATTCACTGAAGAAGCCAGGCAAACATATCAGGTGTTGTTCTTTTTATAATAATTTCTAGCCACCTCTGTTAGACTGAATTCATCCAAAAATTTCAGCCGTCTTTCAACATGCCTGCTACACTCTTTTGGAGGCTTATGATTAAATCCTGCATAGCAACTGCTCTCTATATACTCGCTCACTGTCAGGAGGTTAACTGGTAGATCTGCATTCACTACATTTTCTCCCAGTCCCTAAAGCCCTCCCTCCCTCTGCAATGATAAACGGAGACCTTAAAAGCACTACTCAAAGTACACATGACCCTCACTTCCATCTCTGCATGAGCTTTCTGTTGACTATTCCCTAACCACTAAATGCAGCAAAGCAACATGTTTCACTGTTATTCAGACACTGTATGCCTGCTGAGGAGATGGAAATGCCCAGGTCTTCTTTATAATAGTTATTGTCAGAGCAAAGCCCACTGGACAAAGCACAATAATTTCACCTTATAAAGAACAAACACTACTGTTCATGTAGAGGCAGGAAATGCAGCTAAACCTTGAATGTCTTTAGTATTCAAAATTCATAGCAATGCTTGTACCCCAAAATTGTATCAAGTCTGAAATTTCTTATAACTAACCCTGGTTTTATGAGGATTTCAGTCACCCATCACGACCTTCAGAAAATCAGAGTTTACCTATACTTATTTTTAGACATGAAGGAAAAGAGGATTTCATTTTAACAAGCTTTAAAGAAAAACTCGTGAATCCAAAAATAGTTTCCAGTAATAATATGCTGAAACTTCAAAACACTTTATGCTAAATCCTTAAAATACTAGATGGCAAGTTTTACTATTTTAGTTACATAAAGAGTATATATTTGCATGAGAGTGCTGTGGTCTTCACGAACATGTCATTACTAAAGTCAGTTTCAAACTTATCATAAAATGTCACAACAGGAAAGCTCTTCATTGTTATATATATGAAACTTGTTAACTACTTTATCCATAAATCTCTATTTCTAGGGAGCATATTATAAGATCTCCAGAACTTGAGGTTAATTTGCTTCATTATTCTGGTGGGCAGCAAAGATCATAGAATCACGGAATCATTAAGTTTGGAAAAGACCTCTAAGATCTTCAAGTCCAACCATCAACCCACTCTACCATAACCACTAAACCATGTTCTGAAGTGCCAAGTCTACATGTTCTTTGAACATCTCCAGGGATAGTGACTCCACCACTTCCCTGGGCAGCCTGTTCCAATGCTTGACCACTCTTTCGGTAAAGAAATGTTTCCTATATCCAGTCTAAACCTCCCCAACTTGAGACTGTTTCCTCTCATATATGGCTAGCTACTTAGGAGAAGAGACTAACACCCACCTCTCTACAACCTCCTTTCAGGTAGTTGTAGAGAGCAATAAGGTCTCCCCACAGCCTTCTCTTCTCTAGACTAAACAGTCCCAGTTCCCTCAGCCGCTCCTCATAGGACATGTTCTCCAGATAAGTAGGTACACATATGCACACAAGGTGTTTCAGTCTCCATTCCTTTTTTCAGTTACTTATAGGTATGAAAATTCTTTCTCAATAATAATTTTATGTTTCAAAAATATTTTCTTTTACTCTGACCAATTTGTCAAGAGTCTTTTTGTAATACAATTCTAGACTAGAGTGCTGGCAAATTTAGTTCCCCAACGATAGTCTTCAAAATTGACTTGTTCCTTCCATAGATTTCCAGTAGATCTAAATAAGTTTCCTCTTCCTAAACTGAACAGTTCACTTTTTCTTTACTGAAGAATAAGGGGAAAGTGTGAAAAAATGGTTAGTAATGAAAGATTTAAAATTGAATATCATTAATTTTGACATGGTCTCGGGACTCATGGACAGCTTTTGTAAACACTTAGATGACTCTGAAGGTCACGTCAGGGTATGTACAATCTGAACAGCATTTTAATATGTGGTGAGTCCATTTTAAAAATGGAATTATTTTCTTTGAACATGTCTTATTTTGCCATCTCAAGAAAAGTATTCCAAACTGAACACCACCTACAATGTATCAGGATATTTTATCACAATTTATTGAAACATATTACAAAGATTAAAGACCTTTGGAAGTATGGACACAATCTGGTATTTCCTACTAGTCTGAAGAATTTTTCAACCTTAATAATCCTTGATAAACACTATTTCTTCAGGATGCATGAAAAGAAATCCCTTTTATATCAACAGCTAGTATCTTCCATAGAAAGATTTATATGCATTCTTCTAAAGCAATATCTTGGTTCACACTCATAAACTGATGTTTGTATTCTAAATAATATACGATTAGTACATATTCTGCCAAGAATAAATGTACTGCATGATACTATAACAAATCTGTAAACTTCAATCCTTGCAGAGTACTCTACCAGAATACCTTGTAGCAATCAATAATATGTTTCACACTATCAATGAATAGCATAACACAGTGAAAGACGCATGGAAGTCTTTGCTATACTCAATAAATTATGCTTCATAGCGAAATACTGTTTGCAGAATAGGCTGCATCACAAACAACTCCTGGGAACTATAAGTTCAGGATCATTTCTGTAATATCTGCAGATATATTTATGTCAAATCTGGAACATAAGGTTCCAAACTGATTTGATACCTAAACGAATTGGAACAAATGCTGTATCAAGGGCATTTTCTTCATCATCAATAAACCTGACATACAGCACACCATAGAGTTATGCTAACAAATATACTTTCAAGGATGGTCCTAACTGCAGGTAATAGAACAGATCTTGAATGTAAATGTTTTCATGCAATGGCAACAGCAAACTTAAAGCACACTCTATGCAAGGTAAATATAACTTTTGCCAAACTTTCCCTGACTCCTAGTGGCAAGGTTTCTTTATAGCACAAGTTAACAAAATGCTTGTAGCTGTGCAAGTACTTCAGATGAGAAACATCACTTATCTCAGCTATTCATTCCATCTCTAAATCACCATGCCTCCCTCCCCTAAGAAGCAGTAAAACATTCCTTGTGATAAGCTCCTGCTAAATTTTTTCAGATGTTTCCCACTGCTTCCAGAGGGCAATTATATTTACAGCAGAGCAATAATCTAGTGACAACAGTTTAAAAAACAAACCAGAAAACAAAGAAAAAAGCTGTTTCATGGAGGAAAGGAAGCCTCCATACCCAGAAACTGTAGATCAAGCCACAAGTTGAGTTTCATGTGCTTCTACTAATATTCTCCTAATATTTCAGGTCTACAAAAGGAAATAGCCACTAGGAGTCTAAGTACCTGTCCCACCAGGGACCACAGGAACACACACTCCCCACACAATGCAAAGGCAAACCAGGCACCTTGGAATACTATGTATAAAAAGAACATCCTGATCTACAACAGAGGAGACATAGAAGACGAAACTTCAGCAACAGAGTCTTTATGAAGAGGTGAATGATTCATGTTTGAGGAAGGACAGTAAGCAAAGGTCTGAATTCCAGATTTCCATGGTCTGAGTAAGATCCATAGATGGTAGATGAATCTGTAAGATGACCCTGTTTTGAAGAAAAGAAGACATATCTGTGGTGTTCAGTCTCCACAGCTTATCTAACAGACAGAGTCTTTCAGGTAAGACAGGCAAGTTAATGTCTTTTCCGTTGGCCTCAGCTGTAGTGATGAGCTTTGCATTTAGCGTTCATTTGGATCAGGGCTCAAACATGCAGGCCCAAAGCATCTTTAATTGCCTCAGAGAACTGAGGTGTCATCTCTCAGATTTAGTGAAAAGCTCAGGGAAGGGAAAGAAGAAGAGAGGATTTCAAAGGCTTTAGACAAGAAAAGTGGCTTGTGAACCCTTTCGCTCAAAACACAGAGGTATCCATTTTCAAAATTACTGTAGGAGATCAAGTAAAGACTGCAATCAAATTCACTGCAATTTCCTTTAGAAATGGACAATCTCTATAATATAAAATTAAGTTTTAGAAGTACAAGATTACAAAGATAATGAACTTCACACATTTATCTTGTTCAACTACCAGCAAGTCCTCACCAATTATTCTCAATATTATAGTGGCATTGTAAAACACTGAAAAGAAGAAAAACATACGTAAACAGTATATGCTAATTATTACAATAATGTCAGAGCAAGTAAAACAGAAAAATGACACATGCACTGAGGTGAGAAAAAAAGTTACTAACCTGGCTATCACTGTTGTTGTCAATTCTTGTTGAATTGGAACAAAAATGGGCAAATGGCACTCAAAACTCAGGCAATACAAGAAACATAAAAAAGGGATAGTTTCAAGTTACTTGATACTCATCTGCAGGTGCAAACCACAGAAATCCAACAAGAAACAGGACACAAAACCTATCCTGCTTAGCTAAAAGTGTGTTCACTCAAATGCAACCTCTTTAAAGGACAACAAAGAAATTACTAAAAAAATCACTGCTGAAGCAAAAACAATGTCAAAGATGTTTCCTGCTCTTTGTAATGCTAAATGACGGAATCAGTTCCAAAATATCAACTTCACTTTCAGTACTTAATGTGATTTATTCTCTATGAGAACATCAATCAAGTTGTTAAGATCAGGCCTAAAGGCTGATTTCCTTCTCTTTTTGCTTATTCTTTGACCATGTTTAGATCTCCAATACTGATCCCAAAAGAAAGTGAAAAATACTTGGTTTCTATTTTTCATACAATTTCCTCTAGCACAGTAGCCTGTACAATTTACTAAATCGTGAGTTCATTTCAAAAGGCTTAAATATTTAAATTACCAACCCAAAACTTAATGGCTTTTTGCTTAATTTTGCACTACAAAGTCAGATGAAGAGTAAGCTATATTTGCCAGACTGGGAAATATTGCAAGACTTCAAACTTCCTGTTGTCCTGAATTGACAAAAAGAAGCAAAATTTCGAATTCTTTTCCCAAGAAGAATATTTTTTCCAATTGTCTTCATGGATCAATGTTTAAATACATATATAAATGGGACTTCAAATATGTTTGATATGTGAAGATAAATTTCTAAGCAAAATTTCTGTTTCAAAGTAAAAAGTTGAAATTCTGTGTTTCAGAGGTGTCAAAACAGGACTTGTGAAGATTTTCAAACAAACTAATTGTATCCATGTTTTTCCATACAAGAGTTTAACAGAATTACTACACACATGGTAAAAGAAAGGTTTTGCTCAAATGCTGTTGTCATAAAGCAAGTGCTTCAGCATTTTTTTCAAATGGCACCTAGTTCCAAGGTAAAGAGTGAACAGTCACCTCCAAAACAATCATGTTTTGGAAACATTTTCATTTCTGCTCAGTAAATGTGTAACTATGTCAAAGGCAGGCTTATTTTAGGTAAAAGTCAAGTAGGCATTTGTTTACATCAACAGACTGACAAGAAAAAAAACCAACAGCCATTACCTCTACTTTGTCAATGGCAGAGCCCTCGAAATTCAAGCTACATGCTGCTGCTGCAGAAGGACAAGTGGGAATATATGGAGCAGTAGTCTTTGGTTGTGGAAGAGGCTCCACCACAACAAAAATTGCTTGTGACAGCAATACTGGTAAACCCAATTCTCTCTAGCTTAATATCCTCTCTGTAGCTCAACCTCCATCATGCACTGGCACTTCTCACCCACTCCCTGTTTCTCTCTTCCTGCAGAACAGTGGGACAGATCCAGGGTTCCAGTATTGATGAAAATTAATCTCAGGTTTGCCTAAGCCTCTGAGAACTTCTATTCCCACTCACTTGTCATGTGTCTTCCCTGAGGCACTATGTGATAGCTAGAACATGGGTCTTTGATGGAAGACAGGCAGATCTCCTTCAAACCAAAAACACAACATAGATGAAATTTAAGTAACTAAAATCAGGAAAGCAATTGAGGAAAAACCTACCTAGCCCACTTAGGTATTAGGAAAAAGCCTTTCTGGCAATTATGGATGTATTACTAAGGAAACTCAGAGGCATCTTTCTCTTTACTGAGCTGGCTGCCTAGATAAGTCACCTCTCATTAACAATTCAGAAAGATGCACTAATGTCTGATTCCTCAGAGAAGTCTAGATTTCCAGTCATACTCTGACCAAATTTAACTCATTCAGATTGCTTTGAGTTGTGTGAAGAGTCATGAGAGTGGATGGCACTTATTTCTTACATAGCAGCTGAGAGTTTGAAGCACTTGTCTCAAAAGCAGGAGTCCAGCTTCAACAGAAAGGGCACACAGTACTTTGATCCAAAAAGCTGGTGTTGAAGACACTACCTAGTATGCAAAATCCATGGAAATAACGATGTGAGAGCTTTCATGACTCCATAACAGCATAGGAATGTTTTACTCTTTATTAGGTAAGAGGTCATAGAATCATTTAGGTTGGAAAAGACCTCTAGGATCATCAAGTCTCACCCTTGTCCAACATCTTCCTGACCTCTAGACCATGTCCTGAAGTGCCACATCTACTCATTTTTTGAACACCTCCAGGGATGGTGACCACCACCTCCCTGGGCAGCCTGTTCCAATGCCTAACCACTCTTTGAGTAAAGAACTCTTCCTAATATCCAATCTAAACCTCCCCTGACATAACTTGAGGCCATTACCTCTTGTCCTGTCATTAGTTACTTGGAAGAAGACATCAACACCAGCCTCACTATAACCTTCTTTTAGGTAGTTGTAGAGAGCAATGAGGTCTCCTCTCAGCCTCCTCTTCTCCAAGCTAAACAATCCAAGTTCCCTCAGATGCTTCTCATAAGACATTCTCTAGACCTCATGCCAGCTTTGTTGTCCTTCTCTGCACCTGCTTCAGCACCTCAGTGTCCTTCTTATACTGTGGTGCCCAAAACTGGACACAGTGCTCAAGGCGCAGTCTCACGAGTGCCAAGTAGAGGGGCACGATCACCTCCCTACTCCTGCTGGTCACACCATTTCTGATACAGGCCAGGATGCTGTTGGCCTTCTTGGCCACCTGGGCACACAGCTGGCTCATGTTCAGCTGGCTGTCAACCAACACCCCCAGGTCCTTTTCCTCCAGGCAGCTCTCCAGCCACTCTTCCCCAAGCAACGCTACAGATAACAGGTCAACATCTTGCATCACAGAGACACCTAAGGGCACACAGCAATTCTAGGTTCTGATTCCTGGCTTGATAGAGGAGTGTAGTTTGTGACACCTCTCTTTTTTGGCACAACCTACTGAGAAATTTAACTACCCCAGTGATTAGCACATGAGCTTTTGTGGCTCCCAGATTAAGTAGGAAATCTGTCTTTCCTTGTGTGTGGGGAACTTAAGCATTATGAATTCAACTTGCTCAGCAAAGATCAAGTACCAAGGAGTGTAGAAACTAGGGCTTGGATAGCAAACTTGTTTTACATGGCTAGAAAGCTTTTATAGTCCCTAAATCGTTTGGAGCATGTAACCTATATATTTATCTGCTACTAGACTGTTGAAAGGAGAAAGTGAACTCCCTGAGAAAAGGGAATAGCTGATAAAGGATTTACTCTGCATGTTTGCTTCTCTTCTGAAAAGTATTATTTGTCTGAGCATATTATTGTAGATTTAATTCAATTTTTGTTTGCACTTTCCAGATACTGCCTACCAGCACAGATGTCCTATGTTGAAAAACATTACAATTTTGAAATGAAATTACTCAGCATATATAATGTCAACAGATGTTTTGGTAATGTGTCCCATTCCCACACTCAGCAGTCTTCTGCTACTTGCTCCCACAAAACATCCAAGGAAACAGAAGCCTCATGATGTTAATGGTTTTGGCACAGCCATCAGCTATCTTAGAGGATGGTTGTTTGTGAACTGCCATGGTAGTCTCAAACACGTTCAGAGGAAATCCCTTGGACAAACAGGCTGCCCATGACAATATCAAAGCAGGCTGTCAATGCCGCTATCATGACTGATTTCAGCTGCTTTTTAAAACTACTCTGCCATGATTGTCACAAGAACATGTGTCAGCTAAAACCTGCTTAATCCCTTACCTACATAGGTTTGACTTACTTGAGGCCTCTTTATGGACCTGCTGCAGTATAAAGCAGTCATAAAATGAATGCAAATGCAAATACAATAGTCTTCCTCCTTGCTGTGTCCATGTAACTCTGAAAGATCTCCCTAGACTTAGTGCTCTGATCTTCCCCATCCCACTGTTTTGTTTTCCCCCTTAGAGTATCCTATGTGAAAGCAAATGTTTAGCTTCTTAGGGCAGGGACAGGTAATTATTGGTATTGAAAGCATCCAGAGAATGTACTGAAAAAATGCATTCATAACTAAAACACTCTGCTAAGGACTAACTGAGAATTTCCTCTAATTCCCAGTGCACAGGAAAATCTTAGCTGCTGTATCTCCACTACAGTGTTGCCTAAGAGTCACAATTCCCTTTCTAATCCCTCCACCATCTCAGGGATGACAGCTCTCAGAGGATGCAGATTACTTCCTCCCCTCTCCACCCTCCCCACACACATCTTCTGACAGTTACATTTTGTAAACTGATTCTCTCTGAGAAAGAACTAAAGTTTCTGCATCTCCAGACTGTTCACATACAGGTAGCAGCCTCCAGTGCTTGTCATTCCACTATACCTGAGGTGGGCATGAGCTCCTGTACTTCCCTGGTCCTTTGAGAGCCTCAGAGAGACAAATAATGACCTACACTGATGTGATTTTAAAGTGCATTATGTGTGATCTCTGAAATAAGTTTTTAATGTAAGAACCAAATCTAAAAGAACAGTTGTAAAAATATATTTTTTTATCTATGAAAATGGCAATGTGCTTTTGGATGTGGAAAATTAAAATGGTCTTAAAAAAAACCCAAACCTCTGTAAAAATGCATTCTTAACCATAAATGTCATTAAGAGATATGCAAATAAGTCATAGCCAGCAGGTAATCTGAAAAGACATTATAGGGAATTCATCACTGGGCATAAAAGTAGAGAAGTTAGAGTGTCTTGGTGTTGTGCTTAAAAGGAGTTGACTTCTTTATGGACTTCTGCTGTAAACTCTCCTGCCTTTCCCTCAACACACACTTCCCCAGACAGCCTATGTGAATACAGACGAGGTCACAGGAGTGGGAAATTCAAGGACGGACAGATAAGGTACTAATCACATCACCTTCCTGCCTCCTATTGGTCTGCTTCAACCATGCCAGCTCAGCAAGCCACCCTTAACAGGAGCTGCAACCTCAAAACCTGAAACAATGCTCAGATTCAGGGAAGACAGTTCAGGATCACCACAACCTTTCTTTTTCATGTTTGCACATTTCCCAAAGAAATTATAAAAAACATACAGAATTTTCTTTTTTCAGCCACATATATGAACAACAAAAATAGATACAAGCCAAGTAGTATCTATTGCTACTGTCCCTTACTTTGGGACAGCAAATTATTTTCTGGTTTTAAGTAAAGAAAATGCTACAAAAGAATATGCTCTCTCTCCCATATGAGTTTAGAAAGGCTTTAAAAATACTCTGTCTATAACATTTGGGATCTAAGATTTCCAAGAGCACCTGGCAAGCCAAAGTATTTACTACAATTTTTGCAGGGGGTATTTTTGCATCTTACTTTTCACCTCTTTTCTGAAACCAATGACTCACAAATACTCCAGTAACCTAGACAGCACCCAGTGCTTGAGAGAAAGTAAAAAAAAGGTCCTAAGTGGCAATTTTTAAAATAATTTGCCCACAGAGAAGATTTTTTTCCCCAGGTTGGCAAACATGCTGACATCTGAGGGCTTAAGTCTCTGATTATTTTTTTGTTTGTTGTTTCCTATTCAATGTACTGTGGATGTTTGCATTGTCTACATAAATGCCACAGGTTAATTAAGTATTATCTTTAAATGTATTTCCTTTAACCAGTTTTAATTGCTGAGGCTTTCCATTTCAAACCAAAGTCCTTTTTTGATGAAATCTTTAGAAAGTAAATAGAAGCTTCAGATTTAGTTTCTTATTAATATTCACTATCTTGTATACCTTCATTGTGTCTTTTTTCTTTTCTAAAATTCATTACTTCCTCTTTCCTGAGATTAAAATTGCTTCATGCTTCTATCTGTTTTGCAGTGTACCTATTGGCTTCTTCCAATTTATATGTATATGCCAGAGTATAGAGTTAATAAAGTGATGGTATTATATCTTCCTATTTCTTCCATGTTATACTATTTCTCATTGCTGATTAGCGTGGAGATTCATAGTGAGCTGTCCAAAGTACCCTCCAATACTGTGCTTCCAACTCCATGGTCACTTAATAAATCGGGCTTAATTATATCAATGTCACATCTGGCATCTCAGCTGTTTCCAATTGCACTAAGTCTCATATGTTACAAAAACAGTATGTTTTATTCACTGGAGTTTAGAGCCAAATACCCAAAGTCACTCTTTTTGTGGTCTTTAACCAGTCGATATCTTATCAATCTTGTTTCTTTCATATAAAATAACTCAGTCAGGATGCTGGTAATGTAATAAATGCAATAATCTGGGAGGTAAAGATGGTGTTTCTGTAGGTGTTCCCATGTATTAAGAAAGTGTACCTCCCTGGAGAATATAGAATAATTCAGGTTTAGCATTACTCAACCATTTGATGACTTCACCTACTCATTATGAATAGTCAAAGCCAGGTTTTTAAGCATTTTATTTTCACCTTTCATTCTTCCATGTTTCAGGAGTCTCCTTACTACATGGCCAAGCAATCAGGTTCACCTATCTAGCCTTCTCAGCAGTGCACAAAGATATACAGGTTTTGTTTAATTTTTTTTTCTCTTTTATTTAACTTTGTGTTTGTGACATGCCATTAACTTTCCAGGATACTCCTTTGTGAGCAGCACCTGTTCCTCCCCTAGTTCAATTGTAATTTTCCTTATCTCGTATGACTGATGTCTTTGGCAGATGTCTTTGTCTGACCTGAATACACTTTAGCACCTGTCAGCCTCCTCCCGCTCCTGCTTTATATAATCTCCCTAAACATTGTCAGTTCTCTGTGGTAGCACTTTAGTCCTGTCAGGTAGAGAGGAAACATCCCTTTCTGTAGAGGCTTTTTGTTTTTCAAAACTTTTTACAGTTCTGAGTAGATTAAAATCCCTTGTGCTTACATCGTTCTCCCACCACAGTTCTGAGAATTTGAATACTACTCCTGTGCAGCATGCATTGGTAAACTGGGATACATGTCATGAAACTGTCACTAAGAAGTACATCTTTTCCCTGGCAATTTCATTTCTAAAAGACTCATTTCCCTTCCCACTCCAAATACATAGGTAAAAATGCAGATTCTGGCCAGAAGAGTCTCCTAGGTCTTTCCAGAACTTTACTGACATCTCAGGAAATAACCCATCTTGATACATATCACATATATCTTCCCAACCATCACCCACACAGTAACTGAATTTCCCACTGCCAACTCCATCCCCTGGTGTTACAGGAGTAATGATTTCACCATTTAAAGAGGGTCTAGTCTGAACTGCTGAGTCCATTGAAATTTTCCACAGAAAACAAATTACAATGAAAAAGCAAACAAAATGTGCAAATTATCTTTTCAAATTCTTTCTTTTAGGAAGTCCCAATTTATTATGACTGATATGGATTGCACATTTTAAATTTTTTTGCATATTTAAATGATTTTGCATTCTTTGAAAACATCACAGGCAAGGAACTGAATTTTAAGTGGTAGTGGCACAGTTCTCCATTTACATCCATTTTCATATCATTTTCCCTTGTGGCAGTTTTCCTCAGGCTAGAGCACAGACAACTAACCGGTCCAGGAACAAAACCTTGAATTAAAAGACTTCTAAATTCATCACAGAAGTCCTAATGAAAGTGTTTACTTTCAAAGTCATATCCAGCAATCAAACAGAGTTCTTACTCAGCCTGTAGTCAGTCTTAGAAGTAAGCCAAGGCCTCACATTAGAATATAAGGCACATATTCTGCAAAAGTGTTCTGCATATTGAAAGTTCAGAGTAGTCTTCAGTTTCTCCAGATACAAGCCCTAGCTAAAGGCTCGCTACTCAAGGTTACATCTCACAGCCTCTCATGTGTATTCACATTGACTGGGAATATCTTTAAACAAGCGGTAAAATGGGAAAGTTCTTCTGGACTCAAAGACACTATTAAAAATAGACTCAATTGGCTTATTATTTCCACAGGTTAGGCTGACATTTTAAATTGTAATTTGGAAAAATGAGGGAAGAGGTATGTCTGACAGGAAAAGGGATGAGGAGTACTGAGGAAGAAAGGAATGAAGTGAAGGTGGGGCAAAAAGGCAGTGAAAGGTGAAATGAATAGATTTCCCCCTTACCAGTCATCTTCTAATATATAAATCACTGCACTGTTTCTCCTGTAGAGATAATCCTGCATTTTTTCTTCCTATGTAAAGGCCATATAAAGATTCAATAAAAGCATCTCTCAGGCAAACTGTTGAGTTCTTTTCTTTATGGGTCATCTTTTTAAATTTTCAGTTTCTGGTTCTTTTCATTTTCTGTCAGACGTAAATAGAAACAGACCAGATCTTAGCTGTTATAAATATCATAGGCTGCAGAGAGCATCATCTGTACAACCTAGTTAAAAGAAACTACCCTTGGATATCCCATAGATGCCGTTCATCTGTTCTTGCACTGGTTTTTGATACAGCAGCAGAAATAAACTTGCCCTTGTGTATGTTCTGAAAAGCTTACTCTATTACTTCACAATTAAGTCCTGATGTTGCAAAACTGAGGACCCTCTGCAGTCCATGAGAACTGAGGGTTTTCAACACCATGAGGGACTGGCATTTTTAATTATCAAAGCTAAAGTCCTTGGCCAACAATATTCCCTAACAGAGCTATTTCCAGCAGTTCTTCTGATGAAGTATAAGCAAACAGCTCTGGAGTCTTCTACACAGTGGGAAATTTATAAGTAGTTTCATTGCAAATGATTTCCTACAAGTAAAAAGACATCAATAAACACAAAACTGTGATTTTCGATTTTCAGAAATGACCTAATGAACTGAGACAGTGAAGCTAATGTGCCCCAACTATGTCGGGGAAGAGAGGGGGGAGGAAGAAATGAAAAAACAAAGAAAGAACTTGGATTATAAATGGTTCTGATTTCACCCTTCTGAACACCCCATTTTAATTCATAGTGAACTAGTCAGCAGCTGAAAATAGACTGCAATTTTCTAGCCACTGAGCTTGAGAGTTTTAAAGGTGCATGGAAGGAGTATGCTCTAAAGGTAGCATGGAAGAACACCAGAGCTAGTGTTCCAGAAGGCAGTGTCCCTGTGGCAGAGAAAAAATACAGTTGTGTCATCATCCTCTTCCAATTTACAGGATGCATTTCTTTTGTGAAGAGCCTGCTGTACAATGCCAGACATCTCAGTCAGTGTGGAATGTAGCTTCAAAGGTGTCATCCCTTCTCTTAGCAATTTCTCAAACTGTGTTCATGAGACACACACCCTCATCTCCACACAGACTTTTGACAAAACACATCTAACTAGTATCTCTCCTTTCCATTCCTCTGCATGCTCCTTTCCTGCTTTATGGCCTTAAATTCTAGAGTGAGTACAGATTAGAGATGTGTTGCTTGACAGAGACAAAATGGGGACCTCTTGACAGACAGTGTTAAACAGATTAGGTTGGACTTTGTTGGCTTGTCTTTGTCTGACTCTTTTCTAGTCTCCTCTTTTCATTTTCATTCCCTATTTAGAGGTTGTCTTTAGCATGCTCAGTCCACTGTATTTTGCCTCCTTTACATTTTTGCATTACATTTCTCTCATCAACACCTGAATAAGCCCTTCCCTAGAATTTGACAAAAAAATGAATATATCATTTGCCACCTTCCCACCCATTATCTGTTAAGGCCCTTGCCTCTGTTCGGAGTTTCTTTTATTTATGTTACAAACTTAGCAGGGCAGGAATTATCTGCTGATTCATATGAATGCAGTACCTAAAACAAGAGTCCTCTGCTGTGGAAGAGGAGCAACTTTTTCTCCCTCCTTTTCCAAGACAAGAGGTAATGGAATGAGGAACTTTATGTGAAGCATTATAAAACACTTTCTAACAGTGGGACAAACTTGTCTTGCCTGCAGGCTCTACTGTAACAAAAGACAATTACTTCTTCATATCCCAAAGCATGGACTCATGCCAGCAGAGATGCAGTCATTGTGCCTTGCCACCCCATAGGAATACAAGTGGAGGAAAGGCTGTGATTCTTTCCTGCCTCCTGTGTCACCATATTGAACTATGCACAGACAGACTCGGAGGTAGAAGACCTCATTTTTCACTATTAAAAATGAACCTGACAATTTGGAGAAGTGGTCTGAAATCAATAGGATGCAATTCAGTAAGGACAAGTGAAAGTGCTACAGTTATGTAGAAGTAATCAACTGTACAAATAGAAGGTGGAAAATGAATCAGTAGGAAACAGTTTGTGGTCTATGGGGGATCACAAGCTGAACAGAAATAAACAAACTCACCTCCCTGCAAAAACTATTCCATGGGTTATATAGACAGTATTGTGTGTAAAACTTGTCTGTAGATACTTCAGAATTAGCAAGCAGCTAACATACTGTATGCATCTTTAGGCACTGTGCTTTAGAGAGATGTTAATTTCTTGCAGTGGTCCAGGGAGAGCAACAAGGTGGATTAGAGGACTGAAAAAAGTGATCTGTAAGTAAAGTTTGAACAAAATCATTGTTCAGTCTGGAGAATGAAACACTTCAGAGGAAATGTCATAACAGACTTCAACAGTATCCTGCTGAGGAATTGGAATCAATTGCTCTCCATGTCCACAGGGATTAGAATGAAAAATAATGGAATGTGGAAACTTTAGATTAGACATTAGAAAAACTTTCTAACATGAGAAGAGCAAAGCATCAGAACAGATTGCCTGAAAAGACTGTAAAATCCATATCATTGGATTTTTTAAGAATAGGTTCCAGACATGTTTTATCAGATTCTGTGATAACAGTTGTAATAATAACACCTTATGCTTCTCTTGTGTGTTTTATAACAAAGAACCCCAGGGTGCAGCTCCCCTCTAAGTAAAACAAGCACACAGGGAAAATTTGCACTCCACTTTTTCAAGCAATGAGAACAATGTCTCTAAGTAGTCAAGTCTCCCACTTACTGAGCTGCAGGCAAGCCTCAAGAAAAGGATTGTGCTAGTAATTTGGGGTTGCAACTCCAGGATCCCACCAAGCCATAAAGACTCCATTGACTGTGACTCACCTGATCTACCTACAGATATATACAAAGTAAACATCTCCAACTGACCTTGTCACAGTGGGCTCCCTTTGTAGTCAATGGAGAGAAGCAGATATGTTTAGGCAGTGAATCACCTGGCTTGCTAAGGTATAAAAAAAATATGCTATATTTCATTGTCTCCTTGGCTGGGAGTGGATGATCCACCAATTAGGAATCTCAGCTTTCTGACTGCTCACTTTGTAACCCAAGATTTGAAATAAACTACTCCTGAGTAACATTTTTGCATATCGAAAAGTTTGGTTGTAACTTGTCCATCTTAAGCACTTGGTCAAGATTACTATGAAGAAAATCCTATATTTAGGAGTAGAAGCAAGAAACATTTCCCTTCTGCACTGATTTTAGCATGTTAAGATGATGGCTCAATTCTAAGAAGACGAACCACCTGACAAAGGACATATGATAGATGAAGATGGTCATAGGAGTATGATCTGTTCAGCTTCCATGTGATTCTATAATTTGCCACATGGTACTTCCTGCATGTATAAAGTAGAAAGAATCTCTTCACATGTACTAGAATAAAAGTCAATTCCAGTAACAGCTTTCATATTGCCTTTCCCCAAAAATCAATCTCCCTTCACACTAGATTTGTTTCTCAAATATGAAATCTTTCTCCTGGTCTGCTCTCTAGACTTTTTTTTTCTTACTTCAGAAACATCATTTAATCTCAAACTGTCTCTTTCTCTTTCTATCTCTTTTTGCCTGCATCCCTAGCATGAGGTCTCACCCTTAAATGTGTCAAAGGTTTTTAGACACAGAATCACAGAATTGTTGTGGTTGGAGAAGACCTTTAAGACCTCACTAAACCTAAAAAAGGTTAGCTTGTTTTGGTGGCAGTCTTCCCCTTGGGACAGCAGCACGACAATTCATCTTTATTAGCTCAGCATGTTACCAAAGGTGTTCAGGCTGCGGACAGAGGTGTCTGCTCCCGACCTCTCACAGTGTGGGTGAGAGAGGTTGGGCTGCAGTTGCAGTTGGAAGGCTAACAGGTCAGCTGTGGGCACCAGGCACAGTAGCAGACCAAAGGGACGTTAGCAAGAATTAGCAGCATTTGATATGAACTCCAGGGAGGTGCTGAGTTGTCGCAATTTGTTTCTAAATACCTCCTACCTTATGCCGTGTAATAGTAAGTGGAGCCTGGCCAGGGTCCAGTTGCCTAACAGTCAAGGCTCACTTGCTAATTTGAAGACAATCTTGCTACATGGATTATGAGATTCAGGGAAGGGAAGATATCTATTTTTCATTTTTCCATTACCCCAAACTGGGATGGAGTTAGGAAGAATGAGGGAAAGCACATCCAGAATGTTCATAAGCAACAACAGGGTATGTCTGAATTAGGATTCTGCTGACAGTGCCTTTTCTTCAGAAAATACCAGTGCGATCACAATACTCACTTGGCTTTATTTTAGTCCTGTAGTTGGAGAATTGCCATTACTGGTCCCTTTAACCACTTTCTGTCATCTCCTCCAAAAAAAGCCAACTAGCTTGGACACCCTGAGGGCTAGTTTGGCAGCTGTCAAGTTCCAGATTATACTTCTTGAGCACTGGCATTTGCATCTGTGATCAGCCCTTTCTCTAGCCTCTGCCCTGGCTTTGTTCCCAGCAGCGCAACAGCCCTTGGGCTGATGCAGGACCAGGCTGCTGCTGGACTCCCTTCACATCCTGGTGGCTGCTTTCCTTTGAGTCAACCTTGATAAGAGAAAATATGCTTCATAGTAGCTGCTACACTTACAAACAAACCCAATGGGCTGCATCTTGTACTCGAGGTAAGCACAGGCCTAACTCTCTTCTAAACACACCTGGAAACTGTTGCCTGCCACAATGTGGCTGAAATATGTACAAATCATTTGTATTTGTGCTGCTGAGCCTTTCCTCCAAAACAAGGCAGAGTTTTTATACCTGCCTTGTTTTCTGATCCAGTTTCTACAGAAGATTTCTGGTATATAGTCATACAATTGAAAGTAATAAAATTAAGATTCTGGCAAGTTGTCACTCATCAGCAGGCCATGTCAGTACCCTAAGACTGGATGAATTAAGGTAACATACTAGTCTAAACCTCCATTATGAGAACGCAGGCCAAAATAACAACCTCCCATTCTTTTAAATCACTAGAAAACTCTCTAAGGCCAGATTTTGCACTTGAAATGGGAGATGGAAACTGAAAGGACGTAAACTAACATGAATAAAGACTTGGTAGATAAAGATCATGAAAAACCAAGAAATCTTGTAAAGGACTGAGTTCCACATCATATATGCAGCCTATGAAATTTTTTTAAAATAGTGCTCAAAGCAGGCACCAGATGCCTCCTAAGTCACAAAGCTAAGTCCTTTCTGAGATCAAGATTTCAAATTAATTAGTGTTAGTATGCTTTCATAGTCAAATTCTAGCTCCCAAAACATGCATGAGGAAACATTATAGAACTTCCAACCAGTGAAACTGGCAGTATGGACTCTGTGTATTTCATCTGTATTAACATTTAGCATGTAAATATAGAATTAATGTTATTTGAGGTATGTTCAAGCTACAAAGTGCACGCAAAGCCCCTCCAAAAGTCTCCTTTGCCCACAGATTTCCTCTGCACAGGGGGAATCTTGAGAGATACTAAGCTGGCAGAGGCTGCTCACCTGTCCCCTGTGGCAGTTCCCAGCTCCCACATCCAAATCATTTGCCAGAAAGCAACATAATAGTCAAGAAACGGGACAGGAAAGTAGAGGGACAATGACAGACCAAAGCAACCATTTATCTCTCCTCTACCTCTGTGAAGCTTTGATGTGCAGTAGGTAAAGCATTACTTCCCATCAGATTTAATTTTTCAACCAGGAATAGTAATTATCTGCTTAAGACTCCTTGCTGGCCATACACTGGTCAGATAATGTGAAGGTTCATTCTCCCAGTGTCATGATCTTGTAGACCAACCGCATCAGATATCAGTGGCCAACAAGACAGTGTGACAGTGACCAGCCTGATAAACTGTTCGCCAGATTAAGCATAAACACCATTTGGGTTGTCTGATCACTTCTGGGATACTCAAGGTAGACCAAACTATGTTTTATTATCATGGTAACATTAGCTGCAGCTGATAATCACCGAACTCAGATATAAATGAATGAAAACTTACAGAGCAAACTTGTCAGGTAAATAAAGGGTGTATGGCATTTACTGTGCAATTTTACTTTTTTATTTTATTCAGCATTTATATTTTTATTTTACTTACCAAACTAGAATATACTTGGGGAAGTATAGTTAATTTGATCTCAGTCCAGAAGCTGAAAAGGTGGCACAGGTAACCAGCTGTCTGGTAGTTCTTCTATTGATAGGAAGTCTCCAAACAGGATAGTCTCCATTATGCCCTCTCCTGCATTCCCTGGGCAGTGTACATAGTAAGTAAAAAGATTACTGAAAGAACATGTCTGCATTTTGTCAAACTCTGGTTCATCTAATGTCCTCTTGAGAGATTCCAGTTTCAGGCTATTCTAGCTGAATTTCTGGCATCAGAAAGATCATAGATAGCTCCCTGACCCTCTCTTAGGCCTTCACCAAACAGAGTTCAGATGAATCCACTAACCCTGGCTGTAATTAAGATTTTTTTTAAATCTCCTGTACTTTCTGTAAAGCATCATTTACATTTCAGATGAAGTGCTGCTACACTTATATGGCTATGCAGTCAAACTCAAGTCAGCAGCATTACATCAATTTCAGTGGGTGAATTTTGCTCATAGGAGTTAAAAGGCATAGTTAAAAAAAGAAGGACCCTGATAAGCACTATGTCCCATCATGTCTTTCAGAAACTGATCAAAATCCACCTTAATACTGATTAAGGTCTTCATTCAGTTCTTCCAACCGGCCAGGTGCTCCAGACTCCACTAGCCTGACTTCAATCATGGGTAATCACAAGACATTGATTTTTATGGAGATGCTACTGCTTAGCTGAAGAAACTGCCTTCTTCTTCCTTTGTATTTACCCAAGATGTATTTATATAGAACAGACATAAACCCTTTCCTCTAGGCTTAACAAGTCATCTTTCTGTCTCCACTCCAAAAAAAAGCCTGGCATTTCCCAGAGTAACTTATTTCTTCTTTGAACATGAATTACTATAATTGCACATAAATATCCAAATAAAGTACTAGTAATATCACTTCCCATCTCATTAGAAGTAACTCACTTGACTTGCCTCAGGAACATTTGACCTTTTTCATGGCTAAATCATATTGGCACATGCTGGTCAATCTGTGATCATTTGATTCAACCAAGCTTCCTTTTCCTCAGCAATTTCAAAAATATGATTTCTCTAGTTTAGGAAACAAATTCTTATTATTAGTTCCTAAATGCAGTAACTGGGTTCTAAAAGTGCTCACTGCACTACCCTTTCTCTCTGTTTTTCAAATGAAAACTGAAGATCACTCATGTTATAAGAGCTTTCCAGAAAGCTCTGCATGGGTTGGACTTGCAGTCCATACTTGGGCTGGACTACCACTCTGTATTAGAAACTTTACTCAGTTCTTTTATTCACATCAACTCAATATTAAAAGGACAGTTTTCTTACTAGAGCAGACAAACCTTTACAAAATACACTGCAGGAAAAAGTATTAAATCAGCAAAGAAATCAGACTGGTTGATTTGCTTCCGACTGTAGTGACTATTTCATCACTTACTAAATACACAATGAAGTTTCACAGTCTCAACAGACAGTTTTTCAATCAAATTTGTCTTTTATCTACAAGAAAAGATATAAAGCATCTCATAAATGGGGAAACTGAGACAGGAAGCCATGATGAGACTTTGCACCAGCAAGTAACAGAGAGAGCTGCAGAAATCAGAGCTGTAATCCTTGCTCTGAGGAATGTAATAATAGATGAGCATTAACTTCATTAGGACTAGGTTTTCATAGTAATATGATTAGTAAAACAAAAGGTAGTTTAAAATCAAATTCAGCTTCTGATTTTATTTTCTTAGCCTGTTTGGGTTTTGGTTTTGTGGTTGTTTTTTTTTCTTTATGTGTAATGATGCTATTGTGTTTTATTCAATTTCTACTCAAGCATCACTTAAATTTCCAGAACTGACAAAATAACTTTATGCTTTGTTGAAAACTCCCCCAATGAATAGATAAAAAGTGTCCCTTGTTATGTTTATTTCTACTTTGAATTAGTTTAGGCCAATTTGGGCCTAAATTATATTGCTACTATTCCTTTAACAGGCTATTTTTCTAATTTTCAATAAATACTATTTTGTCATTCCCCACTATGGTATTCATCAACTACACTGCAATCACTATAGGCAATTAACTTCTGTCAAATCCCAAAATAGGGCATTTATGTCAGAACAAGGTTGAACTCTTTACTGTAATCAGAGAAGCTTACCCTGCTACCCAGGTCTCTGCCCAAAGTGAATTAAACTCTCCCGAACTCTCATTCTATGAATATAAAATGTGTTTTTTTCCACACAGTACAGCAAATTGCTAACATTCTTGCAGCATTTCAAGGAACGTGAACTTTGGAATGGAAACTGTCAGGTCAGAGACACCACTCAACAATTCTTTATTTGAGGAATTTACCTGAGACAACGTGCTGAGGCACTGAGTAACAGAGGTTTATTCTTGCAGAAGGGGTTTATTCTCGTGATTTCGCTGTGCAGGTATTACCCAACACCAGAACACTGAAAAGTTTTGCATAAAATCCACCCACTTTTGGTTTTATATCATTCTTTAGGGCTTTTCCTGGCTTTTTATATGCTAGATTGCAGCTCTCAAAACTATAAGCTAAACCAAGTGATGGAATTTTTACCCTGTATCTTGGAGAATCTTTGCTGGACTATTTATTCAGATTTGCTTTTTCTTCCTATACACAGCAGGAAACTAGGACCTGGATTCCACCACAGAATGGGTGCAGGCTGTGCTGGGCAACCACCACGTTCAGGGTTAGCAAAGATCACCAGCCATTCGAAAAATAATATCCAAATCTGCCAGGACATTTCATCCTTCTCCTACATCTCCTTTGGTGTGGATCACTGAGAACACAGTGAACCTGAGGGACAGCAAGGTGGGGCGAGCCTCTGAAGGAGATCAGCAGAGGCAATATTCAAAGATAAAAGGTTCAGTCACAGAAAACAGTTCTGTAAGGAGTAGAGTTCAAGAACTAGGTCATTATTAATCAAATTATAGATCAGACCCAATAACCACATATTTCCTTCAGCTTGCATTCAACAGCCTTTTTGTAAGATATTCACAGAATAGGATCAATACCTCTCTGGAGGTAAGCGGCATAAATTATGTCTCAACATATACACCACAGGAGTTTTACTGTGTGTTGTATACAGCAATTGCATTTTATAGATGACTGTGGAAGGCTTCAGCTTTCCTTGATTTTTATCATAACCTAAAAGGTGGAAAGAAGAAAAGAGCAGCACTTTATATGAAGAAGCCAGTCAGCTGAAGCTGCAAAAGAAAATGAAAATTTGGCATAGTACATGTGATCAATTCATGTTCCATGTAGTGGTGAATGCAGATATTTGAGCCTTTCCATTCAGACTAACAAAAATCTTGAAAAGTGCCACAGAAATCCCTGTTCATCTAATAGCAGCCAATTGTGCTATCCATCAGCAGGGTTTAAGACTATAGGAAGTCTTTCTAATTACAGCACTTTTAATGCTTCTTATACTATGAATGCCATCTGAATCATTTATGAAACCAGGTAACAAGTTGTGTTTTCATTATCAGACATAAAGTGACCACATTCACATTCAAATGGAGGTGAGAGATATAATTTAAGATTATCATCACATCTAATATTTGTAACTTTCAAAACTGTATTTTTAAAACATTCCTGCTCTGATTTCCTTCTTTTTTAATTTCCTTCACAGCAAGCAATTCAGAAGAGATGTTAATGCAGCATAACAACTCTTTACCCTTTTTCAAGGCCAATTTTGCAATATGGGCAAAATGATTGGAAATGTAGTCCTGAAAAAGCTTAAACCATCTGTCAGGGACTTGGTTAAGAAGATCCACACTGTTTCGCAGCCAAAGATGTGGATAAATTATGCCTGGCTAGAAATGTCCAAGGCATGTGGGTTACCATTCAAGCTTATTAGGATGAATTACAAATTTTTTATTGTTCATTACCCTAGTAAGATAATCTTTTCAAATTTTAATATCCAATAAGCAATGCAGACTGGAAAACAAGCAAGTAGTAATCACTGGTAATAATGATTTTAAAAGCTCCATATCCTGATATATCAAAAAGCCACGTATGTGTATGCACTCAAATGCCTGTTTGCCTCTGTTGACGCATCGTTGTCTATATTTTTGTGCTCTATACATATTTATTTTTATTACTGCTCACGTTTCATCATATGTCATAAACCACTTGTCTATTTTATTCCTGAAATGTATTTTACTAAAATTGAGGTAGCTGTGGTTAATTTATATAATTTGGGGTAGCAGACATAAAAATAGTGTGAATGTCAGGCTGTTGTTTTAATACTGTCACTGTTTTTATGGATGGTTATCTCAACATTTTTTTCAAAGTATTTCATAAACACTTTCAGTCTAAAACTCATTAATGCCCATAAATATTGCACAAAGCTTTTATCAGAAATATGAAATTGATTATTAGTTGAGAGGTCTCTGGGCAATAGACAAAATCAAAATAAATCAAATTTTCTCATCTAAATTACTATGCTATGATTTTTAAAACCCCCACAGACATTGTAAATTCTAAAAGGTATGTGAAGATCTATGTTTATTATATATGTGAAAGTTATGAGAATTATTTGATAAGCACTAGTCATTTTGTGCACAAAAGGCCATAATTAGTGTTTAGCTATATGACATTTCCTTCCACAACTATTCAAAAATTCTTACAGGTCCTAAAATTCATCCCGTTTGCCTCAGAAATTAACACTAATTTCACCTGGGAAAGTAAATGATCTGTTAACCAACCCTGTCCCAGTAAATTTAACAGAAATTTAAATACCTTGGCTTTCACGTTTATGAGTATTTTTTTCTGATTAGTCTCTTAGGGGTCAAAATAATTTAAGATTTGATTTTTCTCACACTATTTTCACTGTTAAGGCATGGAAGATGCTGATATACCTGAGATAGCCCATTGAGAAGGTGAAAGCACACACACACAAATTAGCTGAAATTGGCAATTAAAAACTCAAACCTCCCTCCTCCTTTCAGCTTATCACTAAAAATTTTAGCATGTTTGAAATCGGGCTTTCTTGGGAAAAGGAGCAAAAGATAAAGAGAGGCACAGAATGATTTTTTAGGGTGATGGCAGCAATTCGGCAGAGAGCCTGCTGAAAACTGATGTGGTGTATAGCGAACAGGTACCTTTACAAAATCCATAGTGGATCC
>VYZX01030285.1:7314-30945 GCA_013401335.1 Brachypteracias leptosomus
ATGTTTGTCTTACAGAACAAACACCACGTGAATTTGCAACAGTATGAATTTCTGCTGCAAATGTGCCTGTGATGTTCTCCAGAATCTTTTGTTACGAATTGCGGTTTGGTTGAAAATCAAATTAGGCAATGAGCTTGCATGGAATTCTGTCCCTCTGGTTTGTAGGCTACAAAGAAAATAGATCAGTGGCATTCCACTTTAGTTTCACAGCCAGATCAATTATGAAAATGTAACCATGTCAGTGAAGCTGCTTTGACTCAAGGCCACATTCTTGTCCTCCCACACTGGTAGTCTGATACAGATGATGAACACGAATAAAGGATGTCTAGTTTCAGGGGGCTCTTGTGCTCAAAGATTGTTCATCTTCAAATTCTGTCTTAGCCATCAAAGTGAACCTCAGGTTATTTTGAGAGATGATTTTTGTGTGAGAACTAGCATCTAAGTTTTTCTTTGGAATATATTCATATTTTTGGAAGAGAGCTTTGCCACGATGTAGTTCTAAAGAAACCAACATGCAAGGATTGAATTTAGGCTCATTTTCACAGATTCCCATAGCGTGCAATTTGCCATAGCTCCCATACTGTGACAATATTTCCATCTAAGGAAAACCTTAATTTTTATAGTATAAAAACAGAATAGAAAAAAGTTGGGTGAAAGGAAGAAGAACTTACCCAGCCTGGTTTGGGGCATCATCTGTAATAGGTAACTGATACATTTTTGTTATTCCTCTTCCTTCAGTAAAACAAACATAGGGTCCTGCACCTGAGCCGGGGTAACCAGCACTATCAGTATAGGCTGGGAGANATTCTGTGGTTTGCAGCTTGTCTCTTTCTTAGAGAAAAGTGAAGTATGGCTTCTTCAGAGCTGGATTGCTCTGATATTATTGGATAGAAGTGGACAATTGGGATATAGAGAATCCACCATGTGACTTACGTTGTGATATTTTATAGCGTCCTTTGAACAGGTTTGAACAACAGCCCAATAAATCATGATGGTATCTGGACAGAACACAGTAGCCTCAAAAGAGAATTCACTAGGTAAAAGTAAAACTTGATAAATATATGCTGGCTTAGGCTAAAGCTGATTTAAGTCTTTTCACTGAAATGATCACCTAGTTGAAGATATTTCTGCCAGTAAAAAACAAAGTTTTTAATGAAAAATGAAATGCAGTGAACAAAACAGTATATTCTAAAAGTAGTCTGTTTTCTGTCTGCCAAAAATCAGTTGAAATCCTTTGAAAATATGAAAGGACCATCTAAGGATATTCCCTGATGGCTTTAGTAGTGGCTGACCTCTTCAAATTCATGGTGAGCTGGAGAAATTGAGAAGCTGAATCCAGAGGATTAGTGTGTCTGGAAAAGGAGCAAAAAAGGTACATCAATAGAAGTTCATTAAAGTTAAAAGATAGTTTTGTTTTCTGGATTCAGTTTGAGCTTAAAAGGAGCTTGTGAGCTTCAAAATCCTGTAGAGATTTGACAGCTCAGAATGCAGTAAGCTAAATTTGTTGTAAAAATTATTTCTTTTGGCAGTAACACTGATCTATGAATATTAATGATTCAACTTAGCATACATTAGAATTCTGTGGATGGCATCCACAGGAGCTCTGTAGAGGCTCTTCTCTATCTCACCATCCATGAAACGTAATTCTGTTTCAAGGGAGGAAAAACATAACAAAGCCTCTTTTACTTGTCTGTGAATCACTTGACTCACGGTTGGCTTTCAGCTGTATAACGTTCCTCCTAACCTATTGGGAGCTGAGACACATTTCCATGTAAGCCCCGTAGCTGGCATCACAATCAATAGGGTTGATATGTGCTGCCATTAAGTCTTCTTGAGCGGACACAAGAGGAAAACCTGCTTGCTGCCAAACACCTGCTTTCTCTGTATTTGCACTAAAGGAGCTTCTGCTGCTAATGTATGCAAGGGCCATAGCATCAACGTCTTTTTTTAAACTTTTAATATTTTGAGGAGCCAAGAATAAAATTAAGGTTCTGATTGTGCTCCAAAACCCATAATAATTTTCCGTCTTCTCAGGGACAAGCAGTAAGTGGGGTGAGTGCAGAGCAAGTGAGAGGTAGAGAGGTTCTCAAATAGACATGCTTGTTTGGCAGCTAATTGTGGGGTTTTCCAGCACGCTGTTGCTACTGGCAATGGTAATGCAGAGGATTCTGGATGGGTCCTAGGAGCAGCAGTTACTTGTTAAAAGAAACAAATTTGATGGCAGAATGGTGTGGGGGAGCAATAACACCTGGCAGCTCTACAAGGTCAGGTGAGCTGGGTGCTGAGAGTGACAGCCAGGCAGGTGAGAGGCAATTACCACATCAACAAGGGGCCTGAAGTTGAGTCAGCACCATCAGGGTCATAATGAGGCCCAGAGACAGTGACTGAGACCAGCCTTGGTTCAGTGATTGCCCAGCAAGTCTGTGGTGATGAGACAGGTCCCAGATAGAGCCAAAAAGTCAAGTCAGTGAGTGAGGGTCAGGATTATGGAGGTGTGAGACCAGGCACTGGCAGGTGTGAAAGGCAAGACCTTTAGCTTAAAAGCTGCTCCCAAGGGGAGGAGAAGTGAACCTCAACACATTGAGACTCCTTCCAGCTCCTCCTTCACACCAGCTCTTAGCAATGAGCTGTCACTGAGTGTAAGAACTAAAACTCCCACAGCCAGTTCGGCCTGATACCATGGAATAGTTTGGGTTGGAAGGGACCTTTAAAGGTCATCTAGTCCAATCCCCCTGCACTGATCTTTAATTAGATTAGGTTGCTCAGATCTCAATCCAACATCACCTTGAATGTTTCCAGGGATGAGACTTCTACCACCTCTCTGGGCAACCCGTTCCAGTGTTTCACCGGCCTCATTGTAAAAAATTTCTTCCTTAGATCTTGTCTGAATCTATCCTCTTTTAGTTTAAAACCATTACCCTGTGTTCTGTTGCAACAGGCCCTACTAAAAAGTCTGTCTTCATCTTTCTTATAAATCCCCTTTAAGTACCAAGAGGTTGCAATGAGGTCTCCCTGGAGCCTTTTCTTCTCTAGGCTGAACAGCTTCAACTCTCTCAGTCTTTCTTCACAGCAGAGATGTTCCATCCCTCTAATCATCTTTGTGGCCCTCCTCTGTACCCATTCCAACAGGTCCATGTCTTTCCTGTGCTGAGAACTCCAGAGCTGGATGCAGGACTGCAAGTAGGGTCTCACCAGAGTAGAGAGGCAGAATATTATACCCATTAGGTTGGATGCCTAAGAAACAATATTTCAGTATGTGCCAATTTGTTGATGTAGAAGACAGTCTTCCATCTCACAACATGGTCTTTGATTCTGCATGTGTGTGTACATGTATATATATATAAAAACATGCACATATGGGATACACTGAGAAGTGTACTTGTTTGTATACGTACTTATATTGTTTGTGGCCGTATGTTAAAATGTGTTACTAATCCTTAGGCTAAATATCAAACCATACGTTTTCTATTGTTTTTAAATTTCATTTTCTTTTGAGAGATCCAACAAGAGTGGAGGACTCCACAAGAAATAACCAAACTGAGAGTAAAATAGCATTACCTCAGTGCAAGATTGATAATATAGGACAAAAATAATGCAAGAAAAATATCTAATAACACAGTGCAGGTTGTCACAGCAGTATCTGTTGTAAATCATAGCAGGCGAATGGTCTGATCCTGTTTCCTTATTTAGGCAGGTGTTATTCCAAACCTCATATCATCCTGAAATATCTGCCTGTCTTTCGGATAGGGAGTCATATGCATTAGTCATGTAGGTACGCATTAAGTGTGGTTACCGACAAACATGTTGTGTGAAATAAAGGATTAATGTATGAAAAGGCAGAACTTTGATGCTGGAGGGATTCCTTGCCTTGGAAACGAGACCTTGTTTTCCATAATGACTTACCAACCTCTTAAAGGCTTATGCAGTCCTGGGAACAGTCATCAGCAATTTGTCTGGGCAGGGACACAGTTTGGAGGAGGCCCAGGAAAGCATATCCAAAGCAAGCAGTAGTGCTCTGCTGCTTGAGGAAAGGAAGGCTCCAGTCCTTCCTAACTGTCTTACTCTGTGCTGGAGAGGAGGTGGGAACACATCTGGTGTTTGCACCTGAGAACTCTCCAAGGGGAATATGGTCAGTAAAAGACAAAAGTTCTGTCTAGCCCTGAACCTCTATCCGTGAAGGTTTTATGACAAAACTGAGAATGCCAGCTTGACTGATCTACCTTTTTTTTTTACTCCATAGGATGGGAGGGGTTTTTTTTGGTGAGGGACAGGGACCAGGACCAGGGACGGATATACAGAGGCCCAGAAGATAATTGCATTCAAATGACAAGGCTAGTTTAAGAACTGGAAATGCAGGAATCTGGAAGGTAAAAGTGGCTTCCTCTGGTGCATGAGATATGTTGGAGTGTGCCTGAACCTCAGCTATCCAGAGAGTCTAGGGCAGCAGTGCTAGAGGGAAAAAAGCAATTTAAAAATAAGTAAAACTTTTATATTTACCTGGTCTCATGGTGGTTTTGCTCTGCCAGTCTCAGTTATAAAATCAAGGACTAAGGAGGATATTTGAGCTGAGAACATCCTGTTATGAAATTTAATAAGTACTGCTAGTACTATTTCATCCAGAAATGCTTCCACTTACTGTGAAGGAATTACATTCTCTGTCTTCCCTCTCTCTCTCTGTCTCTTTCCAACAAACATCAGGGTAGTCTGCCCACATTTTTGATAAGGCATCTTAATGTGTGAGCTACAGTTGGGAATTGCACCTTAATGTGATTTTAATTTGTGTTAACATAACTGAAAGGGTTTGGCAACCCTCAGCAACTGAGCATCATGAGAATGAAAGGGGTATATCATGGGATTATTCCAACACCTCTATTTTATTTACATTTTTTCTGTTTCCTGTTTTCTTAAGCAATATCCAAAACTCTCATAAAAGTCTGGAGATAGTAACTATTTGGACGCCAAGATAAAATTTTTATCCCTTTTTATCACAAAGATATAAAGCATAATGTTTTAATTGCAGGCAAGAGAGCATAGCTGGAAGCACCAGCGAACTTAACGCTGTCAGAACTATTTCTGTCTCTAAACGGTTGGCTTTGAGCAGAATACCAAAGATGACAAAACTCAGGAATCGTTTTAGGGAGCTGCTGATTCTGAAAGTAAGATACCAAACATCTGTTTCTGGCTCGTTAGCTTACAAGTTACCTTGATGTGGGGAGAAAGATGTTTGCTTGTTATATTTTTTTCCCCTACAGCTTTAGCACAAGGTTTTATTGATTCTCCTTTTTTTTTGTGCCTGGTACCTATTCACATACAAAGCTGTCTTGCAAATATGATGTTTTCTATCTAGATCTGCTGCCTAATTGAGAGTATAGTCCAGTATCTAAGTGATGCTTTCACCCACTCATCACACTGCAAAGATGGCACTTCTGCAACACTCCTTTTGCCTTTCCTAAAATTTACTGGAAGAGAGTCATAGGTCAGTTTATCGAAGGACAAAGAACCATCACATATGTCCTCGAAAGTCCAAGCTAGCTGAGACATATTGTCCTTGAGGGATGTCTCAGTGAAGACACTCGGGTTCTGTCTGGCCTGTGAGCCCCAAGGGTTCTTTCAGACCCCTCAAGGCGTGTCTGTGCTGCACACCAGATAGCAGCTTTACACCAGACCTGTGTCACAGGCCTGTGATGTTAGGCTTTTCTAACACTTCTGTGTCACACCTGGCTGTTCAGTGGGGAACCTGATCACCTTTCAAACCACCTGATGCAGAGCACCCAACCTATTGAGAAGCTGCCATCTCCATATTGTTTTCATTGTTGCTTGCTGTAACAGAGTGGGAGGAAAAACTGGAGGTTCCAGTAAGCACAGATGGGAATAAAGATGAATTCAATTCTGTGAGGCCAGCTGCCTGAATTTTCAATACTCAGTGTCCAGGGGACATATATGAATTGTGAGGAATATCGCTCTTGTGCTTCAGGGCTTTATTGATGATGAGGGGTGCAGCTGCTGGAGCCGAGTTGCCTGGTAATGTTTTGAACTGCGTCCTTTTGGCACAACAAAGTGTCTTCTCCTTTCAGCATACCCAAGGTGTGTTTGGAGGGTACTATCCTCACACTTGCCAATTTTTGTTCCCCTGTCCCATTCAACTAAGTCCCAATGCCCTCCTGTTTCTCTTCCACCTTCTCTCAGCATGTTTAAGGGGTGACCCTTCTCTTCTTAGAGAGACCTGTCTCCCTGAATATAGGATGTGGTAGGAAGGTTTTCTTACTGAAATAACTAGAGAGGGAGGAAAATAAAGAGTCTCCTGTCAGAGCTCAGACTTGGGTGCTTCCTATTAGGTGAAATCTCCTAGACATCCTTGCAAATACACAAGCTACTGGGAATCTAACACATATGCCTGTGTCCTTAATCTCTAAATGTGGTTCACAGTTTCAGAAAAGTCTCAATTTGCTTATTGTCAGAGGAGTAAAACCTTCTTTTGCTCCTGAACAGGAAATGTGACCAGAATAAAGAAAATTATGTTCTCAAAAAGCAAACCTTGCTTTTTCTTTCTTTCACAGGACAAGTTTCTCTAGTCTCTGCCTGGTTGAATGCCTGTAACTCATTTAAAGGAGCAAGCAACACCAGCCCTCTGCTAACAAAATGAAGTCTTATGTAAGGGTAAGTTTTTCAGCTTACTTCAAAGGATATCCACTGAATTTGTGGAGGTTGCTTATTTTCTGTGGGGGACGATATTGTCCCTTAATTAGGCTTTTCAAATGTAAATTCCCAGCAATGAAACATTTTAAGGATAAAAGCGTTTGTTTGTGGCATAATGCCTCAAAGTGTCAACAAATCTGAGTCTGTAATCTCCATATGTTTTGATTACTTGCTATCAGAAGGAGCTTCTTGCAAAGCAAAACTTTTCTTCTTTTTTTTTTTTTTCTTTTAACAGACTAGCTGCATCTACTCTGAACTTACACCTGGTGCCAGTACCCTCTTACAACCGACATATGACTGTTTGAGTGGGAACAAAACCACTTTGACAGATGGGCATAAATTCAGGGATGCCAAACAACCAGTGCCCGTGCTAACTTTGAATGCTAACAGACCATTCATACCCAGTAGTGTCAGAACAACAGCCTATTCACAGCTCTAGGTCATTAGGAGAGGAGGGGGAGAGCAGAACATGTAGTCAAATTAATAAACCTGAAGATTATGTTGTTGGTTTTCATGCTCTAAAAATAGATAATAAATTAGAATAAATTGTCTAATATCTGAATTTAGAGAGCCAAGTTACATAACACATAGAAGGAAATCATACATCTTTTTGTGTAAGCAGTTCTCAGCCAGCCACTGAGAAACTTTGCAAGAAATCCAAAAGAAATTTTGTGCAGAGTTTTACAAATACCTTGTTTGACTGCAGCAGTGAGTTTTTCTAGCTTATTCAACTCATCTTCAAAAGCCATCTCTGATATTGGATGATTCCTAGTGATCAGCTATTTGCACAGACAGATTCTGGCAATTTTTTTAGGAGAGGAGACGGACCATCTAGTTCTCCTCAGTTACTTTCTAGAGTGGCCTGTGCAATGAACCAGGTATGCAGCAGCAGTGTTCTGCAGCTGCTGCGTTAGTTCCACATCACTTTTCAATGAAAGATTCTGAAATGAAAGAAATTACATAGAAGATAAGTTGCTAAGTAGAGAGAAAAACAGTTCAGCTGGCTCATGTTCATGTACTCTTCATCAAGCAGTTCTTCTGGGGATACAGGCTTACAACTTGTGAATAAACAATACACCCCCCTGCTCCAGTGAACTATACACTACTGGCTTTTGTACCCTGTACTCTGGATTCATTTCCTTTTTTTTTTTTTTTTTTCAAGGAAAGCCTGAGACCTTGAGGGATGACAGTGTCCATCCTCCTATTTTTAAATAATTCCTTTCCATGCAGAGATATCGAACCTCTGAACCTCTTGGTAGGGGCTTTGGGTAAGGTAGCTTAACTCAGGGAAAAAAAAAATTTGGAAGGGAAAAGACGTTTATCATCTAGGGCTTATTAACGTGGTCAGAATTGCACATGAGTCTTTGTGCTTAGTGTTTTCTCTTGGCTAGCTTCAGGCTTTCAAAAACATTTAGTGAAAAGGAAACACTAGGCTCAGGGGCTTAGATGGAATTTAGGACATCTGAATAGCTCTCAGAGTGTATAAAATAAGCTGGCTTTTATCTGGACTAAGGTTGTTGACTCTTTTGGGGCTTGATTGTTTAGGATTTAATTTACAGTTTTGGCTACATGGCACAGATTTCATTTAACTTTCCCTTCAGGCACATATTGAAATTTGTTTATGACTGAGATTTTTCCAATCCAGCTCTAGGTTTGTTAGCAGGACGTAAGGGAGGAATGGCACTTCCTGGCCTTCTACAGCTCTAAACTTAGAATTTTTTAATGATGACCTCCTGTTGTGGCTCCTTCCTCCAAGTTTCCTGTTACATTTTTTCCGTGCGCATGTTTTTTTAATTTGGAAGAAGCATACTTCAGATTAAGAAAAAGAGCAGAAAAAGAATTGCCTCTTCTGAAAGAGAAAGCGCTTTTGAGATATTGCTCCCTTTTTAACATCCACCTTAATCCATGTGTGGTGGTTTTGGCCACAATAACTTGACGTGTGGAGACAATACTTGATTTAAAAGTTGCTGTGGAAAAAGAATGGAGCTGAAATGTCACTACGCTATTTTAAAAGGTATTTGTAATTAATTTCCAAGACAGCAGCATAGATCATTAGAACCTTGTTTTTGGGAACACGGTGCCAGTTCTGGTCCTAGTCACAACTGATTTAACAGGCTTGAGTGGATGGAGACTTTGGCTCTGTAGAAGCAGGAGAGGTCAGATTCATTATTCTATTCTATTAAGAGTGAAACTTTCTAAAATACTTCTCTGTATTATAAAATCATTGGCATCTGAGAAATGTGTACATGCAGGATCATGTAAATTTCTGTAAGAATAGACAAATGTACACTCTTTTTTTCTGGACTAATAAATTCTTATTTTTATGTATGTAAATATATAATACTTTCAGGAGAGCAGCCAACAGAGCCTCGAGAGCTCTTGTAAGCACAGATGAGCTATGGACCGTGCTACATACGTCTTTTCCTGCAAAATAGCTTTTTGCAGGTCTGTTCCATTTCTGTCTCATGGGGGAAAGGCAGGAAAGACAGACATGCAAGTGCTGCAGAGCAGCAGCATGTGCCCCTTTCCTGCCCTCCTGCTCGTGACAGGAGGCATGATGTGTTTGAGGCTGGGGCACTTTTCAGCTGCACACAAATGTAGGATGTCCTGCTCATTTCAGCTGTGTTAAAATCCAAGGTGGAGAAGGTGGGAGGCTGCTTTCTGCTTGTAGCCATGACAGGCAAGCCCCATACTGGACTTTCCTATGCACGTAATGTGTATTCTGACCATGGCCCATGGGAATTGCAGATGGACTTTAAGGTTAGAAGGAGTCATGGAAATCAACTGAGGGCAACTGTTCCTCAATTTCTAGTCTTTAAGGTTTAAAACTACCCTTGAGGCAGGTGATAGCCACAGTTGGGACAGCTGTGTGATACTCCTAAGACCCAGCACCATAGTAGCTAGCTTGCTTTTGAGGGTTTTCTGTACGTATGTATGTGCTCTTTAAAGGCTGCTTATTTTCAAAAATCAATATTTTGAAAGACAGAGGAAATCCTGTTAAATATTGACTTTCTCTTTAAATGCCAGATGTTGTGAACCTTCCATCTGCTGATCACTTTCTAGACAGATGCCTGAAATAAGATATTGGCCCTTCCTACTTCTAAAATATCTCCCCTGATTCTCTGCTCCTACAGGCTTTCTTCCCACCCTTCACAGCAATCCGAATTTCTGTTTTCATGCATGTACACAGAAATATATGCTTAATTTCTACTTTTTCTACCATTTTTCAAAAAGTCCTGCATTTTATTCACCACTTCCCAGTCTTCTCAGACATAGAGCTGTTATGTTTGGGACATCAATAGAGATAAACTACTCCTCCAAAGAATTAATGGATATGGAAGAACCTATGAAACTGTGGATCAGGCACAACTTTTTTGCTCTGATCTATTGTTTTTAGCGATTCTATTATGATCTCTCGGCTGCAGGAGATGGGCTTAAAACTGAATGCTTGCACAGTACTGATGGCAGCTTTTCAGGAACCTAAACAGCCTCAGAAGTGTAAGGGTATGGATATTCATCTCTGTGCTCTTTGTTGCTCCTGGTGCCGGTCTATCACAGGGAGTTAAGGCTGGGGCTTTTTCCCTTATACAGTTAGGAACAAGAAGGAAAACCCTGGCATCAGAACAGAGGACCACTGCAAAGTCACATCAGGGCTGGTGTAGGGTGAGACACTTCCAAACAAGTTTCAGTCTCAGCTTTGTCCATCTGGTGTAACAGGAGGCAGCAGCACCCATGGGATGAAGGGAAGGATTATCATTACGTCTCTCTAAAGCACTTAAGTCTCAGTTTAGCCTGACCTGGGCAGAAGGCTGTGGTCTGGCTTAGGTAATTTGTTCTACTTCCAGCAGCGTGCCAAGGCAGACCTGGTTCGGAAGGCATTTAGACATATTAATAATGTCTGAGCAGGGAAGTCACCCAGAGGGACTCTACACAAAACCAGCCCTTCTATGCAGAGGTGGTTAGAGTACTCACTTAGGAGGGATTTGAGCTCCTACCTTGTCTGGAGTGACTTGGGTGTCAGGCCATTCGTGGCCATTAGCTTAGAGCTTGCTAAACCACTCTGGTTACTCTTGCACATGAATAATTAAATATTTGGTGGATTAAGGACAAGACACTTTATATAGATCTAATGTTTATGATATATCTGAATGAGAGCAGTCATCTGAAGAGTCTGATTTTACTGTCAGGAGAATACACACTTTCTCTGCAGTGCAGAACAAGATCTTTTGCACTTTAGAGCAGTGCAGCTTAATTCATCCTTTTCCTCAGCCTTTTTATTTTGTATATTTCCTTCCTAATTTCCCAGGTATTGTTTAAATGGGTATTTTCCAGCTCGTTGTGCTGGCCTCTCTGAAACCTAATCTTAACTACAACTTCTTGGCACTACATGGATAATAAAAATTGTAATGTTGGCTAGATCACTGTATATTTAAAGTGACTATTCCTAATTGTAGATCTAGTTCTGAGTCATTCAGACGCGTATTTAAAAGGCAATTAAAAGTTTTAAAGGATTTTAGGCATTTAGATACCTTTTCAAACTGTGGCTTCAGATTGTTTGAAAATGTTGTTGTGTAGATAGATTGACAGATAAAATAGTATTTACAAAATGTTAAGATAACACTAGAAAAGACCAAATAGCCTGGTAATAAGCTATAGGGTGAGTACCAAATTCACTTTTCTTTTTGTCAAAATGCTGCAGCATGTTTAAAGGTTGTGTTGTGCTTTTGGCCTGTGTGAGAATGTTCAGCTTTCGACAGGTCCTGCAGGGAACATGCTGTGACTGTGTCCAGGGATGAAAATCATCTGTGCTTTTAAAACAAGCTACATGGGTGGGTTACAACACAGCCTGTGCTGACCCAGTTTGAGCAGGGTTAGAGTTGCTGGGTCAGATCGGGCTGCAGAGACCGGCCAGAGATGTAGCTCAGTATAACTAGGTCAGTGCTAGGTCAACACTAAACTTTGAATGAAATCAGACAACATCTGTGTTGTAACCTTGCCTGATGACACCAGTTTAGTTGTTGATGCCCCCCAAAACTGAGGAAAATCCATGCATAGTATGGAAAACAGCGGGGATACTTGGACTTGAAGAAGTGGTGGGTGGGGAAGGATTATTCTGTTTCACAGATTATAACGTTAGATCTGATACTACTTTGCTACAAAATGAAGATCCAATCTTTGAAAATTTACTGTGAAAGAATCTGGATCTGCACTTTGGAACATGCTGCCTGGGACACCCTCCAGCCTCTGACTCAGGCACCAGACAGGGAGCTGCGGGGAATTTGGCCCCAATGAAGCTTTGTTGAAATCAGAAGGAACAAGCAAAATTTGCCAGAACATTGGCCAGGAGTGTGAAATTTTGTTACCACATGCTTTTGGAATTGTGGCACATTTCAGCCACAGATGTGCTCCTGGAAGGGAATTTTAGCATGTTCTGGTTTAATTCCAGTGATAGCGTCGGGATATTTTTGAGTGGGTTGGCTTTGTGTGCTCTCTGGCTTCAAATGATGATACCTTCTGCTGTTATTCTGCTCCTAACCAAGTGAGCAACAGCCATTTGCAAATTGAAATACATTTAACTCTGTAAACACTACAGTGAAGGAAAAAAAATATTGATTATATTAAGCCTAGCTTTTTAAAAAGTATAAAAACATTTAGTGCACTTATGTTCACATCAGTCCATATATATGCACATATTACACATACAAAACATTCATACGTGGACACAGTTCATATGTGCCCCAACAACCAATGATACACCTAATGTTTATTTAAATGCCCATTAATTATATTGTTTGATTTTTTTGTGTACTACTGAGAATGCCCTGTAGCATGCATAGCTGTGAAAGCTGTTCTGTGCTGTGGAGACACTGAAGGATACTGTAAGGAGGGGTGCAGTGTTCATCCAGAATTTTGCAGGGGTGATATCTTGCTGCTGGGACTGAGAGGAGGGAGAATAAGCCTGAGTTACAGTTTCATGCCACCCGAGCTCGCTTTCTCCTAGTGCCCAGTAATCCTGACTGCTGCGAGGAAATACCCAGATCCAACCCTGGTGATCTGTCTGCTCCAAAGAAACTTAACAATAAAGCTCTGATGGCTTCTATTTTGGGAAGCTTTAGTGTGGAAAAAGACTTTTGAGGCAGGACTGAGCCGTGGGACTGTGGCTCAATTTTGGCAGGATTAACTTAAGTAAGGGTGAAAGCAGGTCTAGCTGTTTTATCTAAAAAAACACTCCCATAGGATCCCACATTGCATTAGATGAGGATGTGGATTATTTTTCTAAATATCTCCAGGACTGACACAGCCTGAGAGGTTAACCAGAAAGCCGTTGGTAGATGTAGAACAGAATCCAGGTCTCCTATCTGTCTTGTGTCTTAGCTCCAAAATCATCCTTTTAAGGAGAATTCCCAGGACCAATCATGGTTTGTCATTTCTAAGCATTAAATTCACTGGTATTTTAATTTTTAAAGTTTCATAAAGCTGAAGAACCCTTTTCTTAAGCTCTCTAGATGCTCAGAGGCAAATTTCCTTTCTTTCATTTTTTTCTTCTAACTAAGCCTTCCTTTAACTGGAGGGAAAAAAAAAAATCACAAGAGAGGCTTTATGCTACTTTCCTGTTTTCCAACATGACAGATGCATTAGAAAGTGTAATGCACTCTAACAAACAAGGAAACTTTGCATATTGAATATAGCACATGAAATAATAAAAGAAGAACAGCTGCTGAGAGACAGAAAGGAAGAAAAAAAAAAGAGAGATAAAAGTTAACTTGAGTTGTGTTTTATATGAAGAGCTTTGAATTCCATCAGATTTAAAATTCAATGCCAAGTACATTTACAGACATCTGGGAAATCAGGTCACATACTCTTTGTTAAATCTGCTACTACTGGTATAAAACAGGGCACACAGAAATGTAAGCCTGTCACAGGGGCACCCTTTCTCTTTCATAAAATGACAATTTAACAATTACATTCATACAGTCATTAATGTGACCAGTGATAACTGGAAATGGGATAAAACCAGAAAGGGGTTTTAATGGGATGCAAACTTTTCCAAAGTTTAAGGCTATCTTAAGCTACAAGTTCATGGAGTAACATTTGTGCCAAATCTGGACTTGCTAAATGAATGCTAATGAAACCTTGTGCATCAGGATGTTAGCTTATCACTGAAGGCATTAAGAAAGCATACATACATCAGTGCAGAATAATAACTGTTAATAATGAAATGACTTCATGGGATATTGCTGTGCAATTGCCACTGATATCAACTGTCAACATGTAGCCAGTGGAGAGAATGTATGTAGCAAGTGGCCTTAGATTCCCAGGTGTTTTTGCTATGTACTTTGTCTTGAAATGTTTGGTTAGATTGACCTTCACCAGTGAAGTATTTGTGCTTTGTCCCTCCCAAAAAGCTTTGGGGGTAAGTTCATAGTGGTTTTGATCTCTTTGGGTGAAGGTTGGAGAATAAGGCAGACAGTGCTCAGGAGAAGTGGGTGAAGCTGCATACAGTGGCCCTGATGCTGAATGAGCTTTAGTTGTTACATCTGCTTACAAGGAAATGTCTGTCCCCAGTGGGTTAATGGATAGTGGTTGAATCAAGATGGTGCATGCAGTGTCCTAAGCACAAATATATGGGGAGTGGTCTCATGGTTACAGCAATAATACTTGTGGTAGCTTGACACATAAGAAATAGGAAGAAGATAAAAATAACACAATATGCTTTATGCTTTTTCATTGCATTTTTGCTTTTCATTAACCACCCCTGAAAACATCTTCCTAATTATAAGTCCTCATATGTGTTTTAAGCTCCAAAACTGGAGATAGGTCCTGCTACCCTTCCTCAGAGGAAGGTTGAGGAGAGGTTGTTTTGGCTTTGATTTTAAATAATGTGTGAGATAGCAAAGCAATGCGTATTCTGTCAAGGTCTACACTGGATTTTCAGAAATTTATATAGTCCTCAGCAGGGCATGCTTCTCAGTAATACTTTAAATGCAACTGAGAAATTAAGAACACTGGTCATGCACGCTGCTTTGCTTTCTTTGCTTGAACTACACAGTGAACTTAATAAACCCCAAAGAAGATAACTGTTAAAAACCTAACATTCCTTGTAGGCTCTGGCTGCTCGTTGAATGCTAATGAGGAGTTCCTCCCCTACATATTCCATTAATCCTTTCAGCCTCTCAATAATTCTGTTGAAGATGCCCAGCATCTGGCCACTCACCTTTTTGTTTTGGACCCACTACTGCAAGTATTAGAGCACAGATTGCACGAATTTCAGCATTATGTGCCTGGAGCCTGACAACAGCAATTGGACCAAGCCAACAGTGGGTACTAAACAACACAAAGCATTTGTGCTTGCTTCAGAAACTAAAATGTTTAGCCCTGTTGGATGTGAGGAAAAGCAAAAATACGTGTATGCTTCTTGCCTGAGTTTTCATGCTATCTGAAGGAACAGTTCCAAGAAGACATAAAGGCTGACTGAAAGTTGAGGGACAGTGGTGGGATAATTAAAATAATCTATTTTCTTTCTGTGGTTGACTGAGAGAGGGTGTGAGCAGGTGGGACTTCTACTGAGGGTTGCTGCTTGGGCATTCTTGTAGGACTTCTGTGCAAAGTTAATCTTAGCAGCTTTCATTGCCAGGTGATGTGGCTAAGAAGTGCAATTGTGTTTTCCTAACAGTTCTGGTAGGAGACCAGTAGCCTTCTGTAGGAAGTAGCAGTAACCAACTGGGGGGCTGCTGTAGTGAGAAATTGTCATACTTGTGTCACAGGGTAGTGATGAGATCAAGGTGTGTATTCAGGGCATTACTGTATTATTTAATTTCCCCAAAAGTTTTCTCCCTCATTAATCTTTAACAGATTTACCTGTTGCTTAAGTTTTGGAAATTAGATCACTCCTCATTCTGGCGTTAGCCCTTCTAGTGTGGGGATTTATGCTCTCTGGCTGCTTCAAGGAGCAAGGCAGAAGGATCAGGCAGTTCCACTGTCCACACAGACTCTGCTGGAGAGAAGGAGAATGCTCACCTGGCTGTAAGCTCTCCTCTCATCGCCTCTGCCTTGCTGAAGTGTCATAGAGAGGGTTGCACAGAAATGAGGATCTGCCTTTCCCTCTTTTCTGATCAAGGATGGCAGATCTCTTCCTGAAAACTGCTCATTTAACGTGGTGATGATGGGAAGGTACACTCAGTGCTATCAGAGATATAGCTTGATACCATTCTGCCAGTGAGAAAGCCTGAAATCCTTTATTCATTTGTAGCATGTGGTGTTTCAGTCTCCCTGCTTGTTTCTTCCTTTGCTCATCCGTGTTTAGATTTCACATTCCCTTAAAAGCTTAGGAGATGTTATTTGGGGTTCCTCTCTAGGCTGTACTGGATGCATGCCAGTTTGTACCACCTGATGAGACAGACCACAATTTTAAAATAAACATAGTTCTTACAAAGAATGAGAGGAGGGGGAAAAAGAAAGTAACAGAAATCCCATCTAAGCCTCCAGTATTTTTAAGTGTTGAATTTCCCATTGCATTTTCTTGGTGAAGATGAAAAGCCTTAAAAGAAAATCAGACTTTGTAATCAGATGATGATGCATGAAAGGATGTGTCTGGATAATGTGACAGATGATCCTAACCTTCATTAATGTGCTTTAATTGGATTAAGCTCTGTGAAAGGCCTTTTCTTCTTTTTCAACACCTTCAGGGCTCTTGGCTACACAATGTGAATGTACAGAACATCCTGCAAAAGGGCACTCATCCAGCTTCATAGACATATGCTGTACATCCTGACACTAAGTTAACATAAACAGAGCTTATCTTCAATGACACGGCCCCTAGGGTGCTGGAGAGTGGTGGCCATCAAGTGATAATTGGGCAGTTACAAGATTTGTTGCAGCATTTGGAGCACTAAATCCCTTCACAACCGAATGGGTCGCTGCACCAGGGCTGGAAACTGTCAGCACAGATATCAGCTCTTCAAACTATTTTTAATAAAAGCACAGATTATAGATGATTGACAAAGGGACAGCCTTGCTGCCGCTGGTAATACTGAGAATGCTATTCCCTGCGTTGTCTCACAGTTTTCAATAGGACTACCTGGGGAGTAAGGTATTACTGAGCATAAGCCAAAGTGGCAGCCACGCTCACAAAATGATGGACAGCAGCAGTAGGAACATATGTTTGGCCTTGCCTGACTGGGAACTTTATTCTGCATCATTTTAGATGGTTTTTGTGAATAGAATTTAGTCACACAACTATTTTTCTGACCTCTGACTCCACGCATACTCATTTTGCCTGCTTTTAAAGATTCAACACTGGCAAATTCCTCACAAACATTCACTGTCGTGGATTTGGATTCTGCATATGGATGGGTAGTGGAGGGAGAAAGATTAGAGAGAAAGAAAGAAAAGGGGAGGAAAGAAGCTTTCTAAAACAAGAAATGTATTTCATGTCACATAATACAGCAGCTTATGTTAGCTCAGTTTGCTGCTCTTCACTGGCACTTACCCCCCTAAAAGCACTAAATTACGTGGTTAAGTATAAGTCAGTGTATATGATGCTGAATGTTGTGCATTCAAGCTAGAGGTGCCATTGCATATGTGTATTTCTGAATGTCTGGTCTTTTAAACTTCAAAAAAGCAGGGGCACCTGGTTTTGAATATTCTTACAGTGTAATGTTTTTGTATTCTTGAAAGTTTTTCTTCTAAATTTGTTTAACATACTGTATTTACAGTAATATTGGAACTACAACTTCATGGGAAGCTACCAACTGTATCACAGCTAGAATACTTTGTGCAGAGAATGTTCCCACAATATGTCTTTGAGGATGTGTCTGGGGGAAAGCCAAAAATTCTGAAATATTTCCTATTGATTCATGACTCTCCAAATATTATTTTACTCTTCTAGATCACAGAATGTAGCACACTCAAGATTTATTTCTTTTCCATATTTTAACGGTTGTTTGTCAAAGGTCTTTGTCCTATTTTTAAGAGGACGTTGGTAGCTTCCTTTTTATTTGCTTCATTCCAGAATACTTGATTTTTACTTGGGAATATTTTGACTCTTGGTCTTTTGCTTAGTAATAACACATTATTTCTGTAACTTAAAAGGGGTTGCAAGTTTTTCACTGGTTTCAGAAGCTAAGTTTGGGGTTTATTTGTTGCTTGAAGTCCTTAATGTGGAAGTGAAAGCAGGCTAGGAACAGGTTTGTTCATCTCATTCCTTGATGTGATTAAGTCTTCCTTGTTGTTCCTTAGTGTTTTGCAGCCTGTACAAGTCTGTGTTTTTACTGAAGGAGAGGGAAATAGTGGTTAAAAGTAACAATCTGTTGGGGCCTGAACCACTCCCTAATGCATAGCATTTTGTCACAGCACAGTGTTATACCTCAGCCCCACTGAACGTGGTGCCAGGCAGAAAGCCTAATACCCATTAGAGTATAAAGTGAAGATACAGACACATAAATAAACCAAAGTTGAATAGTTCATGTTTCCTATCAAATCCCCTTCAAACGATCCCAGCTGCTTTATTATGAAAAGGCTCTGCTGTGTTGCCACAGATATTTTCTAAACAAATATCGTTGTATAACTTTAATGATTTTGTGTAGTCTGCATGTTATTACAGCTTTAGAACTGGAACTTTACACATTGTTGTTAAGAAAACAAAAATGGAATAGCAAGCTGTCAACTCTGAGGCCTAGCGCCTGTTAGACTAACTGTATAAATTGCTCAAAATTATTTAGGTGGGCATATTTACGTAGAGGATGTTCTCACCACCCATGTCTTATAGCTAGATTCGTACAATGAGTAATTACATAAGAAAAACACCCTTTCGAAAAGAGAAAAACACCTCTTGTGTGGCAGTTGTATGCCATAACAAAGCCATGAAGGACACAAATCCCATGTTTTCTGCCTTCCTTTCTAGATCACCTTTAGCTAACTTCATGCCGCTTTACTCACTGACCTCTGAAATGGAGCAGTCATCCAATGACAGCGTGCTTCAGGCTAAAACTCTTTTTCTCTGCAATCTGCAACGTTTTCTGCTAATAAACTCTCGAAGGTCAGATGTTAGTAATGAAAATATGTGCATGTTTATAGCAACCAGCAGCGCTGCACAAGTGCTTTAGAAGAGCACACGCTATCAGCACATCAGAGCGGTGGCAGCACCGCCACAGCCTGCCAGGTGTAGCAAGAAGTGATGACTTGTTTGTGAATATTGGCTTAGAATTACATTTCTCATGTGCATCTAGTTTAGGTGAGCACTCTTCTTTGGAAGCATGCCCTGACCTTGCTCTAAGCACCCACGTTCAGTATGTCAGCTCTTCAGATGAGTGTACTTATGTTGTTCCAAGGCAGCCTAGACAATGCTGGAAGGTCATAGGTGAACTGTAACTCGATTTTCTTCTTTCTTATCTTTCTTTGATTCATCTCTGCACATGTAAAACTTTTTGCCTTGCGATTTAGGTCTGTGTCCACTCAGCATGGAAGACGGAGTGATGTGCAAACTGATGTAGGGGCCAAGGAAAAATTCTTAGCTAGCATTTGTAATGGCAGTTAATCAGTTTATTGGTAAGTTTATATAACGTGATGGTAACCTAGCAGGATCTTTAATTTGCATAGCTTAAGCTTCTTTGTTGTTGGAGATTCCCCCATCTCCAATACCCCAAATGGGAGGACAGTGGAGGCACGAAGACAACCCCATTACCCTTGTTCACAGATCTGTTCCAAGGCTGAAAGAGTTTAAATGTTTAACCTGGTGCTGCATATAGTTGATTTGGTGCTTTCTGGTGTTGCTTGTTTTCATACTGATCTCTTTGTTGCACTGTAGAGATTTGCTGGGTCTGAATTAGATCAAGGATTTCTAAAGTGTACTCCATGACATACTGTAAAAACACAGCTGTATGTATACAGTTAGGAAGTGTCTTCCCTCTGCTTTTCCTTAACAGAGCAGGTTAAAAGCCTTCACCTGATTAAAACAGAGCAAATTCAAAGAGTGTCAATATATCTGAATACATCTTAGAATAAAGTCCCTTTTGGAAACAGTCACATTTATCTACCAAAAACCTTTGAGAGTTTGTAAGAGGAAGATTCATCTTTCTGGTCCTCTGACATCCCACTTTGGAAAGGCAAGTCAGGGAATGCAGGTGATGCTTGCAAGCTTCAAAGCTCCTCGTCTCCCTTGAGAGAGGGATAACAAATGATCCGAATTGTCTGCATCATTCTGGCCTCTCTGCTCCCGAGTTTGGAGCCAAACATATGGTGACTGGCTGCGGGCAACATCCTTCAAGCTGGCAGGACAGGAATGCTGGCTGTCAGCTCATCTGGCCCTTGCTTTCTGCCGCTTCCAAGGAGCGCCGGCGATATCGCTCTCGTGCTGATATTTGAGCGGGCCCAGACTTTTTTTTTATAGTTCCAACCAGGAAGGCCATTGGGCACTGCAAAAAGCTATGAACCTGAGCCAAATGCAGACAAATTAAGGAGTGAGAGCAGAAGAGTTACATCTGGCAGGTCAAGCTGGGTGCAAAATGACTTTGGAGCTGCTGAAATGGAAGAGGAATTTCACCATGTTGAACTTCTCATGAGAAAACAGCCGGCTTTTCTGCGCCCTCCTCCTCCTCCCGAGGCCTGTGTGAGTCAGTCCAAGTGGCATGCAGTTTATAGTATGGTTCTGGAAGGAAAAAAATAACAACGAGCCTGAGAATCCCAAGGAGATAGGGATGCTTATTATAGAGCCCTCGTACTGCTAAGCTGTATTTTCTCCCAAGGGCAAAATGTTAACGAGTAGCAGCGGTCAGTGTGAATAGCAATTTGAAAGCATTTATTCTCTTTTCTGGAGAAAGACTTTGAAAAACTGACTTCATCAAAAATCCATTTCCTTTCAAGTATTTTACTACTACATTATTGATACCATTCCCTTTTTAGAGTATCATTTACACATAAATATAATCCTTCCCTTTCTTCTTAATTAGTCTGTGCCAGCTCAGGGTCTCTTCTGAATGCTGGGTACGATCTGTGGGAAGAGCAGGGTGTGTAGATTGTTGTTTTCTTTTTTTTCTTACTGGGGAAAATCAGAATGTGTACTTCGACTTGATGTGTACTTACGTATGTAGACACACGTGCATGTATGCACAGTTCATGTGTGCATGCCCTTACAGGATTTGGTCTTATCTCATTCTTGATATGTCACTGACTCTGGGGTTACTGTCTTACCTTGAAGTTGTACTGGTGCAGGCTCATTTAAATACAGATGCTGCTCTCAGGAAGGTCAAGAGAGATCATTTGATAGTTACTGCTAAAGGAATAGTCACCAACCAGCTGAATGTCATGTGTTTGATGCACTGACTGACAAGCCAGTGATGAGCTGCCAAGTAGTCCTGTAACAGCTCTGTTAACCACTCAAACTGGGTAGCATGGTCTTAGCTGCACCCTTCCTCTAAAGGCTACTGTTCCTCGATGCTGAGGAGAATTGAGAATCAGTGAACCAAAGCCATAAAATGAGATTGAATGTCTCCTCATGGTTTTGCTTGCCATGTGTCATGCATTTCTGCTAACATAAAGCTGGAAGCCAGATGCAAAATGAAATGCTATTTTTGTTCTTCCTCTGGGACAGAAATAACAGTTCTATGGAGTATACTGCAAGTGTTTTTGCTTTTGCTGTTGTAGGTTGTTCAATACTTGAACATGAGCATCCATGCAGGATCTTCCACGGACTGTTACTTTCTCAGCGTCTGAGTACTTTTGTTTCCCCTCTAATGCAATGCCAGCTACTGGTAGGATTATATAAAGCACATAGTGGTGTTAGAATCTTCTAAGCAATTTTCCAGTGTGAATTTCTGCTTCCCTGAACAATCCCAGAGAAGCAATGTGAAGCAATGTGAATGGGTGTAAGGGTCAGTAGTGTCAGGAATGCAAAGCCAATGTAGAATTTGAATTTAGCTCTAGATATAAAGGAGTGGAACATTGAAAGTTTCATTGGAAGATGCAGATAGAGATGATTGCAGAGGTGAATGACCCCAAGTCTTTCTGGCAAAAGAAGAAGAAAAAATTCCATCCATGTATTTCTTCTAAGCATATGTAATGCAGTACACATTGTTCTGGTCAAAACTATAACCTTCATGTAGTTAATACAAGTACTGTCTTACGAAGTTCTTTCTGTGAAACAGAAGCTCAGTTAAAAGCATTCTTCTTAAACATGCTATTTCTGGAGCTGACCATAGTTTTATATGCAGAAATTTGGACGTTTATGCTTGATAGAATCATGGAGTCAGCTCACACAAAGTAGAATGTAAGATGGCTGAAGGTACCTTAACTTCAGGCATAACTGAATCTTTGGTCCTTTGTCCATAAATGAACATGCCCATATTAGGCTCTCTTTACAGAGATCATGGGTTTTTTTCCTGGAAATTACCATAATTCCGTTAGTAGGGTTGAAATTGTCTTCCAAGCAACTACTATCAAATCAGTCTCAAAACTGTTTTATCTGACGGTGTATAAAGTAGCCATTTCATATATTTAAGATTGCTAATAAAGACTATTTAGCAGGTTCCACTTTCCTGATAACCTCAGGGGTCTGATCCAGCTTGAATTGCCCAGAATCTCTTGAGAAAAACAAATCTATGTTTTCAATCTAGTCTAAACTTATGTCCAGATGCAGATTGTTCTGATTTTTGCTCTAGAATGTACTGCAGCCTAAAAATTTTGAAGGCCAAATTACTGTCTTTCATTAGTGCTGATAGACCTAGGCAGCTACCTTCAGGCTAGTTCACTGTTTCCAATAGTGTCTCTTTCAAGCCACAACAGCAGAATAAAGATCGTAGTAGTAGTAGGAATATTTTTATTTGTGACTTGAGAGAGTGGCATCAAGGGAGATCAATGAAGCAAACATCCCTAAAGGTTTGGCAAACATAAACAAAGGTTTGGGTTTGTTTGTATGTTATTTAATACGTGGAAGGATCATTTAATACCATATATTTTGCAGCTGACTAAGAGTTCTGCAGAGCTTCCAAGTTAATTCACTGTGGGCTGCCTTAAGAACTGATCTCAGTTTGTGAATGCTATATATGACCCAAGAAGTTAGGAATAGGTTGCAGTAGAGATACAGGCTGTATCCTGTTTCCTATTTTCTCCTCTACCAATAACAGGATTTTGCTCTTAATTTGGCTGTGCTGTCCTGCCTGATAATCACAGCTCACCTGCTTCTCTATCCTTTAGCCACCATCACTAGGGAAAACTGACCCCTTTACATTGTTATCTCCCCTCTTTGACACAGCTTGGTGTAAGGACAAGATAGGGTTAGGAGAGGCAGTCTGAATTTATTTCCTTACCTTTAATCGGTCACAACAGGCAGTGGATGGATGTGGTCTGTCTCCAAATGATTCTCTCTCCTGTGGCACAGCAACTTGTGTAAGCAAAACTCTTTGTCAAGTTACTCTCAAGATGAGTTTTGAAGGGAAGAATGTGCAATACTAGGCAGTTCTAGAAAGAAATGGTTTCCAGACAGGATTTTCCTCTGCAGACAATAAAGTAAACTCTGTCTCTGCCCCTTATGTATGTAATTGCTTCAAGGTGGCCTGTCTTGGGTAAACACTGAAAGGCAGGGGGAGGAATTAAAAATGGTTGTTAGAGCATGTGGAATTTACTTGGTGAAAAGGAAAATCTGAACATAAGCTTGAAAGTACAGCTTTCGCAGCCAGAATGAGGCAGTTTTTTAAGACCAACATTGAAAATTATTGAGGCTTCGAGTACATGCTTCAGCATCTTCCTCGTGTCTGTCATCTTGTCATGGTAGCTTTGTGCAATGTTACGTTCTTCCAGAAAAAGAAGAGTGTAACAGCTGGTCCCAATTATCTTAACTACAGTGTGACTACACAAATAAATGTCCCCCATTTCCATTTAGTTCCATTGCTTAATGAAGGAGTTATTAAAAAAAAACAACAACACAAAACAATCAAACAGCAG
>VYZX01030286.1:26635-99227 GCA_013401335.1 Brachypteracias leptosomus
AACAGAAAAATTTTTGTTCTTTTCAGCCCTGAATAAAAATGAAAGGTAATGTACGTAAAAGTTAAAGATCAACCACGTAACACAAACTAACACAGCAGTTACCTCTTCTCCTCTCTTTGATGGGCAAACGAAAGTGATTGTCACTGCTGGGTTATGGCCTTGGCAGAAGTATGGCTTTTCTTCATCACCATATATTTTCTCATAACTCAATACCAGCCTAGAATCAGAAAATGGCAAACAAAAAATACAATTAAGACACTTTGCACTGTACAGAAGGATATTCTTGAAAGAACTTGAGTATCCACTCTTTGCTAGATATGCAAGAAGTAGAATCGCCCTGCTTCTGAAAGCAATTTTTAAGGTCTTTATTCCTTTAACCTTAAAGTTAAGCAAAATAAAGATTAAAACAATTCCAGCAAAATCACTTAATACAACATCCTCTTGCATCCCAGTTAAGACTATGCTGAATGCCTTGTAACCCATGTTGTGGCAAGAACTTGGCTGACAGTCACAAGAACGCTTCAGCTTTACTCTCAAACTGCCGGAGAGTAGGTGTGACAAACACTCTTGCAACTTTTGGAAGTAATAACCACTCATGTTCTACCACATTCCTGTACTTTACCATCTCTCTTTCCATTCTGCTCCCAGAATTAAGAGTAAGATCAACTCATAAGCAAATTGACAGGAGCAAGGCAACTGAGACAGGTCAGATGAGGCAGGAGTAGGACAATGAAACATGGTAACTATCTGACAGGGATAGACAACTGACAAGATGAGTTGGATGGGAGAGCAAGATCAACACAACTTCTCAGCCATGCACTACTGTTCTACGCAGTCTAACAGGCAGAAGACAACAGCCTGCAGAGGAGTGACAGCCTGGCTTCAGGCTAGTCAGGCCTCTAACTGGCCTCTCAATACCCTAGGACACAGATATACAATCATCTTACTCCCTTCTCAGGCCAAGTCTGATTGAGAACATACAATGAAATTTTCCTCAAGCAATGAAGAGCTCTTCAGTCCTAGCAGGGATAAGATAAAGCTTTATTACAAAGCACTTTTTATAGAGAACTAGTTGCACTTCATTATGAGAACAAGCTTGTGCTTCCCCATATGTGTTCTGTACCAAAGCAGAAGCATCTCAGCCACTTGTTTTACACTGAGGGAGAAGCCCTGCAATGAGGGACTAACAACTTCATTGGAAAACTAAAAGAAAACCCTCAACCTTATCACTGATAGGCCAGAACCTTTGGCCTCCCTGTTATTAACCTGGTTTATTATGCTTATTTTCTTCAGATTGTATGTGAGATAAAGAGTCCTGTAGAAGTCAACAGGGTACTATTGACCCTACAGACAAGGTAAGCAGGCTCAGATCATCTGAAGCTCAGAAAGATCACTATGTTAAGTAAGTCCTCTGAGATACACTGGGTTGCCTGGGGGCTTTTGGGGGGAGTGAGTTCATTTGGCTTTTTGGTTTGGGTTTTTTGTTGTTTGGTTGGTTTTTTCCCCCTTTCAAGCTACACTTCCAGCACAAAAGGCAGCAAACATAACAGAAGCAGCATCAAGGAAACAGTTTTTCCTAGTCCCAGCTCTGCCACCACCAGGAATGGTAAGTCTTGCATTGCTTATCTGTTTCTTCTGTTAAGAATTCATTAATGCAAATATACAGAAAGGCAACATCTGGCCCTATTCTCCATTTTTAAAGTTCTCCTGGGCAGTATGCTGAGTCAAATAGAGAGCGTTTACCCTGTAAGCCCTCAGACAGGAGGAAGATTAGGTCAAATCTCACTTTTCTGCTTGTGGGCAGAGAGCAGCAATCAACCCTTGCTTTTGAGAATTTTGCAATTCCATAAAAAGGAGCCACTCACAATGAATAAGAAAATTTGGTCTGTTATGGCAGTACAACAGGATGCCTGCAAAAAGACTCTGCTCTTCCAGCATTTGAAGAAAATTTTTCTGCCGATGCTTCAAAATTGAAGTGGTATTGATAAGTTTTAGAAGACTCATCTGTTACCAAGACTGCTTTTTCCAGCCCAGATGACTGAGAAGTACTCACAGAAGTATCAACGCAAAAATTACATACCTGTCTTTGTCATGAAGTTTCAGCTGTTCCTGTGGACAGCCAACATCATATGCCACACCTTCATGTAACAAGCAAGCAGCACTGCCAGCAGGGCAATTTCTGGTCTCATCATTTGAAATTCCTGTTACAGAATATACAAAAATAGAATATAGGAGTCAAGTTTCTAAGCCCTGCTTTACCTGAAGTATCTTGCCATTTTATGAGGGCTCACTTACCATTCATTGCTTTACCCTCTTCTAAAAGTACCTTTAAAACTGGCAACATTAAAATGTGAAATCGACAAGACAAAACCTGAAGTTCTTGTGGTAGTTCATGCTGTCCCGTTTTTGAAAGGCAAATTAATCCTTCCTGCCAATGTAGCTGCAGCTACTTTGCAGTTGCTAGCACAGCTGCTGGATGCATAGGGCTTTGAGAACTTCTAGAAACATGACAAGTAGTGTGGTTTTTTTTTTCCCCACAACACCAAAATTATACCAAGTATTGGGTAACCTCTCCTCACAGGGAAAGTTTTTTCCCCTTTCTTTGTTTCTTATAAACCATCTTATTCAAATCTGCCAGCAAAAAGTTTCAGAGTAGCAGGATCTTGAAAATAGACCTACCACTAAAACTAGAAGTATTAAGCTCTTAACAGGGGAGCAAAATACATATTTAACTGCAGAGTAAAAAACACAATAGCAGTGTACAGCCTAACTAACCTTTTCAGCAAATCTCAAGCGAGTGATTTTGCTGGTTTAATTCCTTACATAGGTAGCTCCCAACTGACAAGAAAGTGCTAGCTAAGCACCATTACTTATCCAAGCACATAAACACTCCTTTAGGTGTATCTCAGGACATCCACTTGGAACTAAGCAACAGCCTGAACTGGAGTCTAAAATAATACATTTTGAGCACATGAAGTCCTATGAACCATCTTGGTCCTATTTGGACCAAGCAGACAGAAGCAGCTACAAGACAAACTGAGCTCTTCCATTCGGTCCAGTTTAAGTCAGCTTTTTTAACAGTACTTGCCCATCCAGAAGGAGCATATCTCTTAACACCTCAATAGCTGGAGAGTAAGACTTGGCTTCACAGAAAACAGCCTTCAAATCATCAAAAGTAGTTTGAAACAATAGAGAAAGTCTTAAAATACTGATCTTTGGTCATAGGACACCTTCAACTGAGGCACTGGCAAAGAACCACACTACATCATATGCTGACAGGTGACACAAGCAAGTGTTCATACCTAAATCCCTGCAGACATTTATAAACAAGGAATCATCATCATCAGAATCATCCACCAAGTAGTGCCCTGAAACTTGGATGAGAGGATTCAAGTCATGTTTCTTCAAATCTTCATCAAATACATAGCAAGGGACCTAGAACAATAACAAAAAATTACATGCAATCCATGCTACACAAGGAGAGAGAAATTACAAGCATACATAAAGCCCACTTAGTAAGTGGAAAAGGTTTTTACTTCTGGAAGCTCAAATACTTAAAGCTAGATAAGCTAAGAGGCATCCAAAGTTAGACTGTTCTGCTCTAGCTTTTAGAAGAGTTTTACTATGAACAGCCATCCGGATAACAAGAGAGGTTGAAGAGTTATGTAAAATTCTCAGCTCCACCAATCTCCAATAGATGCTTTATATGCTTATGAAAAGGTTAGGTTTATGGAGGTTGTTGGGATTTATTTAGGGTTGAGGCAGGTGGCTAGAGTAAAATTGCCAGATGTGTAAAGAGTAATTTCCACGTGAATAGTACAGAGATTACCTCTTTCACAGGTTTAAACAAGTCTTTTTTGCAAGCCACGAAGGTCCTCCATTCAAAATAGTGCACACACTCTGTTGCTGTTACAAATTCAGGGGTACCCTATTTAAAGGGGAAAAAAATAATTCCTTGAAAAACAGACTTCAGTTTTATTTTACATCTGCAGATAGCAATAAGTTCATTCAAGAAATTAAGAAAAACAGAAGAGAGCATGTCACAGAACAAGGGCATACAGTTTCTTAATAACACTTGTTAACAGTGAGTTTGTTATTTAACAGCTTTGTTGATAAACTCTGGAAGATGAAGGGTGCCAAATCCTTCTCAGTCAACATGTGCCAGTCCTAACATGCAGCATTGCACTACATCTCCTAGAATTGCTTACTATGCCAATTGATACTGGCAGAAGCACAAATCACATCCAGTTACTAGAAAGGAAAACGCCAATACAAATATATATATAAATAGGTGGACAGCAAAGCAATGCATTGTTTACCAGTTCTCTGTCTTTTATCCTACAAGGAAGATTGATTAGCAATCTCTCCTGCTGCACAGAAAGAATACCTCTGATCTCAGCTACTTATTTTTATAGGCTTATGTTACACACATTTCTATCTGTTTCAAGATGGAGTTCTACCACAGTTCAGGGCTGGATGGTCAGCTCTGTCTCTAATGTTAGTGACATTAAAGTGTCTCTAATTGGAGAAAGACAACTATCAGATTTTTCCATTCTGCCTCCATCACCTCAGCTAGAAGCACTTTAGCATATTTAAACCGATTCCCTTCTCATTTAACTCTGCCATAAAAGTGTTGAAACAAGTAGTTCCAGATGCTATTGCAAAATCCTTTTACTGAGTCACATGAAGAATAGGTGTTAGAACTACACTAACTAGAAGTCTGAAGATTGTTATGATCTGGTGATACAACTGGAGTTGAGCAATAATTTTTAATTTAATTTAGTTTAAGGAGTCATCTGCTGAAACAGAACAGGAAGCTTTTACATCTCTGCTGCATTGGCACTTTCAATTGGCTAGATTTCCAAGTGGGGCAGTGCAACAGCATTAGCAGTGCCAACAACAGCAGTAATAAGTATTTATCTCTGATATACAAATATGTCAACTGATCACAGTCTGTACAGAAGACTAAGCTGTGGTATCTGCTAAGTGCATGGAAGGTGTAACTCCAAAAGCACAGAGGTGAACTACATATACACACACCCCTAGGAACTTCTTGGGGATCTCCACACTTTAAGCAAGTACTCACTTGCGAGTGTAAGCACTCTTAGTTCAACTATGTGCAGACAGAACCTAACACTTACTGCCATCAGCTACACTGACCCATAACAGAGGTCAGAAATTTTCTTCAATGTTGTTCTATTACACATGATAGGACCACAGCTTGGGCACAGCTGACATTTAAACAATAGCTCTCATTGTTACAGCACCCTAGACACTGTTGACTCATTACTCCATATTATGCTATTAAAACACTACAGTGCAACAAAAACATTACAGACCCAGAAGAACCCGTGATCAGAGCCAAGCTGCAGATCTGCAATTATTTTCTACCTTTGAAAACCACAGTAGATCATGACCTTACTTGGTACTAAAACATAAGTGGCCCTTCCTTATAATATGAAGCTTAGTACATGCACAAGTACAGCAAGTCTCCTTAAAAAGCAAATCAGAAGTTCATGCCATTTTCATAGAAGGTAAGAACATGTGATTTAGACTTACTAATGTTTTCCCACACAGGAAGTTAATGTTACTTTGAATATGGTGCTGACTGCCTTGCTGTGAGCAGTTATGTGTAGTGTTGAGTTCCAGAAGAGCTTCAGAAACTTTTGGCAAGCCTAAGTCACCTAGGGTTTAAAAAAAAGGAGAAAAGGAGGGGTTATAATACAGCACCTTCACAGAAGCTCAACAGACAGGCTCTAATTTCAAGCACAGAGGAGCACAAAACTTGAGTCAACTTGAAGACAGTCTTTGAACAGAGTACAACTGAAGACCTTCCCTGGGGTTCCTGCAATTTGAAAAACTAGGTCTAAGTTAAGATAGTGTTTGACATCTCTAATCACCGGTCTACTTTCTCAAATGTTTTTAGTAAACACTTTGAATTTTAAGAAGCCCAACAGCAGGTGCTACTACGAACCAGTAACTGCCTTAGGAACAAGGGCTAAAGACTCCATCAGAAAACTGTTACCAACTAGTTTCAAGTACCATAGTTCATTCCTTCCTCCCATCAGCTTCTATTCATCAGCTTCTCAGCCTTTATGCCATTTATACAAATAGCATCAGCATAATATGAGAGAGAGTCTATAGAATGGTTTGGCTTGGAAAGGACATTTAAAGATCAACTAGTTCAACACCCCTGCAATAAGCAGTAACATCTTTAACTCAATCAGGTTGCTCAGAGCTCCATCCAACCTGACTTTGAATGTTTCCAGGCACGTGGCATCCACAATCTCTCTGGACAACCTGTTCCAGTGTTTCACCACCTCCATAAAAAAAATTTCTTACTTATGTCCAATCTAAATCTACCCTTAGTTTAAAACCATTATTCCTTGTCCTATCGCTAAAGGCCCTACTATAAAGTCTGTCCCTATTTTTCTTCAAAACCCCCTTTAAGTACTGAAAGGTCACAGCAAGGTGTCCCCGGCCTCCTCATCTCCAAGTCGAGCAACCCCAATTATCTCAGCCTGTCCTCATAGCAGAGGTGTTCCAGCCCTCTGGACCCACTACAACAGGTCCTTCCTCTGCTGAGGGCTCCAGACATGTTGTTCCATCTTAAAAACAGAATGGAATCTTGATGCTAACTCACACAGCACCCCCTCAGTAGCTCAGGGCTCTTTTAGTCTGAGCATATGTAGCATGAATAACTGCATTACAGGAAGGCACATTAAGATGCTTGCACCTGAACAGTCATTCACAGCATTCCCTGTATAACCGGGGCAACAAGTAATAGACCCTTCAATAATCCTCTGCCTTCTCAAGGGAAGTGAGACATGTCAGCACAGAACAGCAGCATAAACTAAACCTGCACACACACACACACGTGCGCAGGATACACGTCAGGCTGAGAACCTGTGACAGTGAAGCCAGTGATGACCACTGCGGAGCAGTGTCACATTCTAGGCACCTGGATGCTGTCAGTTGTTACTGCATTTTACATTTCACGGAATCAGAGAATGTTAGGGATTGGAAGGGACCTCGAAAGATCATCTAGTCCAATCTCCCGCTGGAGAAGGATCACCTAAACCAAGGTTTCCCATTTCCTGACACTCCTGTTAATAAAAAGCTATCTTCAGGTTTTAAGACTTACAGCACTGATGCTGGCAAAGTCGCCATGCAGCTCTCTCAAACCCAGTGCTACTTCTCACATCACTGCTTAGAAGATGCTGGCAAAGTATCCTCTTTTCTTCCCTAGATTAGCAGAAGGAAGCCAACACAACTTACAAAGCAAGAGCTGTGTACAGTAACAATATGCACATACGATTAAAAACTCTTCAGTTATAAATTAATACAGTTATAAGCACCAACTCAGCAGATAACTTATGGCAGCACCATCTGAGGACTTACCTCAATGCCCTGAATGCATTAGTTTTCTCTCAACTTTAAGAACATACTACATGGCACTAAAGGCACTTGAGAGCTTATTCCAGTTTTCTCAGTTGAAGTGACACTCAAGAAAAATCAAGTTAAGCCAGTACATCTTGTTTACTACGGGCCAATACGCATGCTCTTTTCCCTCCTGCATGCTTAGAACTAGTTTAGGAACTTGATAGAAGTTTTGGCAAGAATCTCTTCAGTCGCACATGACTTGTCCTATCCCTGCTCACAGCCTCATGAACCATCCCCTCACACCATCAGCTTCCCAGAAGCTTCCTTCCAGACCATCAATTCTGCAAACACCTTTACTGTAACAACATCAAGCTTGATGACTTCAGTCATCATTCACATTTTTTCATGACTTCAGAGATGTATTTCTTCCACAAAGTAACACACTACAAATCAGCTAGTACAGCCCACAAAAATCAGTTGTCCAGAAGGAGGCATTTATGTGGCAGCTATCACTCCACGTCCAGTCCTTCTACTGCAGCTGGACAAATTGCATATTTCACCACTTAGGTTAACAGTTACAATACTGTTTCCGCTTTTAATTTTAGTAGTAGTCCAGCTAAATGGCACTTGAGTCACTAGGTGTCATACTAAGTTAAATAAGTACACGTCATTTCCATCCTTGCTGATGTTCAAGAATGAAGCATTTGCCTACACCTTGAAAACTTCTAAGTTCAATGAATAAAGCTGAAGATCTTTTTCTAGGAGAGGCCTTTGGGGTCTCAGTGCCTACCCTGGTATATCACAGTGACACACAGTTAATATCCCCTCCCATAGATACAGAATGACTACTGCCACAAAGCATATGGCCTTACCATCTGTCAAAGCTGGGAGCAAACAGAACCAATCCTACAGCTGTCACCCTCGCATACCTGATATTTAAAAGCAAAACTATTGTTTGCAGAGAGGATTTTGTTCTCAAAGCATGAAGAGATCTGATTAAGCTCATATTTGAAGAAAGTTTACAACTTAGCAAAGTTTATCAGCTAGCAAATTATGCTGCTTCTCCCAAGTCAAAGTCCTTCAGCATAACAGTAATCTCATATCAGCATTAAAAAAAGCTTAGTTGCTTTAGGTAACTGGAATCTACACAGAGAGTCTAGACCTGGATCAAATAAATTCTTTTTCTGTCAGTAAGAGGTTTGTTGTTTGGTTTTATTTTGACAAGCAAGAAGTTTGATAAGCCATTAGCATGATCTCAACTCAATGTGATGATCCTGAAGCTCCAATGCAACTAGAGGTAGTAAAATGAAGTGTGGCAGGCATCATCCTGGCTTGTACGATAAATAGCATGGCCAGAAGAGCTAGGAAAGTGATTGTACCCCAGTACTTGGCCCTGGTGAGGCCACACCTCAAATACTGTGTTCACTTTCGGTTCCCTCACTACAAGAGGGACATTAAGGTGCTGGAGTGTGTCCAAAGAAGGGCAATGAAGCTGACGAAGGGTCTAGAGTGCAAGTCCTTCAAGGAGCAGCTGAGGTAACTGGAGTTGTTCAGCCTGGAGAAAAGGAGGCTCAAGGGAGACCTTCTTGCTCCCTACAACTACCTGAAAGGAGGTCGACCTATTCTCCCAAGTAACAAGTGATAGGACAAGAGGAAATGGCCTCAAGTTGCACCAGGGGAAGTTTAGGTTGGATATCAGGAAAAATTTCTTCATAGAAAGGGTTGTAAAGGATTGGAACAGACTGCCCAGGGATGTGGTGGAATCGCCAGCCCTAAAGGTATCTAAAAGACATGTAGATGTGGTGCTGAGGGACATGGTTTAGTAGTGACCTGGCAGTGCTGGGTTAGTGGTTTGACTTGACCTTGAAGGTCTCTTCCAACTAGAATGATTCTATGACTTCTTAATACATTGCAGGGTGGTTAAAAACAGGTATTACTTGAGCAGGATTTGTGGCTTAACTCTTAAGAGTTATTTCAAACAGCCCCTGCAAGACCAAGTTATGGTAGTTTCCAAATCCTCTTCCACCCAGTAGCAGTGAGTCAATAAGACACTCAAGCGGAACATTTGATACCACTCATGGTCATCACTCAGCTTCATTTTCCCTTCCTCTTTCCACAAGAAGCATAGAACAAAACCTACACAAGCCTCTAGGCCTCACACTTCTCTGGGGAGAACAGGCTTCCTCAAGCCCACTCTACCTGCCGCATTCCAGTCTCATTCCAAAAAGCATGTTAAAACAGATGTCCCTTCCTGTTCTAATTCACAGATAACTGAAGCCTCAACAGCATATGAGCTGAGACCCATATCAGCAGGAAACAAAATTCTTGCTGAATGAAACACATTAACAGCATCAAGTGGTCTGAGATGTCAGAATCCTCAGAGCAGAGGATGCTACTACATGTAACTGCAGTTTGAACTCGGATGCAATCTAACAACTCATCCCAGAAAATCCTGAGTTTGGATACATTGCACTACATAAAAAAACCCAACATGCAGCCATGAACTGAGATATACTTTTTTAAATGTACCCAGTGATTTTATAAGTCTGAGTCACAACACTAGCAGTTTGTTTGAAAAATGATGATTTACCACAGCCTGAAACCAAAGTATCTCTACAGTTAATGGAGAGGGGTGGGGAGAATGGAGGCTGACTAGTTGCTGTGCATCTGCATACAGGTGAGAATCATCTTCCTCATCATCATCTTCCAGCAGTTCAAGCTCAAACATTTTTAATAAGGACCCAAATTATCTTAAGAGCTGTCTGCCAATGGAATGCAATATTGGCAAGTATGTTAAATTCAGACTTCAGATCTACAGGTACCAAGAGGCAGTCTGAGGAGATATTACTCTTCTGAAAGCTATGGCTTTACTGTATTAGAAGTAATAGTCAACTATCAGAAAACCTCTTCACCAGTATTCACATTGTTTCATTAGCTGAAGCACAGAAGCAACCTTGAAAACAACAAACATCCATGAAAATAAGCACACAAAACTGTTTAGAGCACAAGGTGCTTCTGATTGATTAAATCATGTGCAAGCATGTATATAGGAATATGCCAGTTTCATATATAGATCAGTATGCAGAAGTCCGCCACTCCTCAGAATACCAAGGACATTTGTAAACTACTGAAGCAGCCACTAGATTTGACAAGTTTAACTGAAAACAGGTGGCTGCATGTAATTGACTTCCTTACTGTGTGTAACAACTTAAGGACAACATCCCAGAAGCTTAGCAATACTCCAAGATTGCATTACAGAGAGTAACTTGACCCTGAACGAAAAGCTGAAGTTACATCAGGCTATGCTGTGGTATAGTTTAGAGCTGTAATTCAAGCTCTATCCTCTGTTCAGTATCAAGCTTCAAACAAGGCTGTGCACAGTATATATCCTGTCACTTATTTCTACTTGAGACAGCTTTGCATCATTTCACACTAGATTGTAGTTAACTAGACCCTATGATAAGTTTCACTGTCCTGTGATTACCTGCAATCAAATCATGTTTTCCCAAATCCCCCAAGTAAATCTATAACAGAATAGTTTTACACTGTTCCGAGAATAAAAGAAATCTTTGCTAACACGTCAGTTTGTAATAGACCATCCATTAACATGACTCTGAACTACTTATATGGAAAGACACTTGTTTACTTACCTACAGACTGATAAGCCTTCTTATTGATGTCATATGCACAGACTGCACTTGATTTTCCACACTCTTCAACACCAAAACAGAGGTTTATTTTATAAAGCACATGTTTGTCCACATCAATCACTTCCCATGTGTAACTGAAAAGAAAAAATGCCCATCAGTTGGCATGCATAGTCTGTACTGCCATCCCCTAGACACCAGTTTCAGACAACCAAGTTACAAAGCTAAGAGCACCATTAACTCAAGTTTCATATTTGTGTTCTACATCCATAAATACCAGAAATAATTGCTATTGTGATGGGGCCAAGAACAAAACAGATTTAACCACTTGAGAAGCGTATGTCAAGTTCATTTTCCGCTTTCTCAAACACCCAACCACCCACTCTTTCTCATCAGATCTCTGAGAAGGTCACTCTGACTAGGTATATCACACATGATGAACCTGTTTCCCCTGAGAGCCTGATAGACTTGCACACTACAGCACTTTAGCAATACCAAATAACAGTGGCAGAAGTGCACAGTTGAATACCGCAGCCAGTCTCATTGTGCCTGACAGCAGCACAGCCACCTAGCTTCAGGGTCAAAATTGAGGTTGAGATTCTCATAGAATTCAAACTGAAAGATGGTAATAATGCTTACTAGGTCCTAGCTGCACCTTTATGCATTTTTTATATATATATATATAGAGAGAGAGAGAGAGAGAGAGAGAAAGGACAGTTTCTAAAGGGTGATGTCAGAAGCTGGAAAGCAAGGAGAGAGAGCCATGAGAGACTCAGTGAAAGATCACACTAGCTAGTTACAGCCATACCAGAAAGCTGTCTAAAAGCTGATAAAGGAACACGAAGCTCTGGTCAAATACAATGGGGAATTGATTTATTTCTCATTGTAACAGAAGCAAAGTATTTCCAAGTAGCAGAAGAAGAAAAACTTACAGTGGTGTAGTTCAGAGGCAGAGCCAAGGATTCCTTTCCCTCACAGCAGAGTTAAGACTGCAGTGAGACACACGTGACACAGCACCACCTAGTTTTGAGGCAGGCCCAGGTCAGCTAGTTTGGAGCCAGGAGCTCTTTAGACAGCCTGGCTTACTAGAACAGTGCTGTGGCCAAGCTCTGTTAAAAAAGCATAGCTCGGTAAACATTAGCTGCGTCTGGTTCAGCTACACCTCTTCTGGTAAAGGCAGCAGCCTACCTCTTCTGGACAGTATTCATTTCTGCAACATAAAGAGACTCCCCAACTTCTATTCCAAGTGGAAACTTCAGTAGGATTTAATACTGAGTCATCATATCAGAAAACAGATGACAGCACCGTGACTTATTAGGTATTCTTATTGTTTACAACTCACACAATGTTTAATGCATCTATCTGACCCACATATGACTTTGTCTTAATGTACAGATTAGTACCAAATCCAGCAAGGGAGTTCAACACTCCCATCTATCCAAAAATTAGAAGTCAACCAGAAGCTTCATCGAAACAATTTGTTTGCCTCAGTCTCTAGCTCATAGGTGTTACATCGCTAGACATTATATCTCAGATCCCTCCAGAAGGGGCACCCATTCTTGTTCCCCTCTGAAGCCCAATCCTCAAGTGAGGAAGGGGCAATAGCAGTTCAACTATTTATATTTTGAATCCTCTGAGAACTCTCAAATCCAGTGCATCCAATCTCTAATCGAAGAGCCAGCAGCAAGATGCCACACAATTTTTCACTAATTACTGACTAGAGGGTTCTTGGCTTCCCTGTACTACAGCAGCCACATTAATTTCAGTCTGCCAATGGCTGGAACAAGTTAGGGACAACTACAAGAGTTCTCTCTGCGAACTGAAAAAAAAAGTTTAAATCTTAAGTATATTGGCACATAAAGGCTCAAATATGATACAAGGCTCAAAAAATTTGCCAGGTATTGAGTCATACCCAAAACATCAATAAAATTACTTTTTAGGCAAATTCAAGGACTGTGTCTCAATCCTAGACAAACACTTGCCATTATTCTTTCTCCATAAGCGGACAGAGCTGACATTTTACACACTGTACTTATTAGTCCTCTGAACCCATTTCTTACATTTCTGAAGTGGATAAAGACAATCCTGATGCAGGATGATGATGTGAATTAAGCTACAGTACAGAATAACCAAAGTTCAGGAATAGAAGAAAGCTTGACAACACACCATCACACACAAACAAAATTTTTTTAAGTGAACTTACAAAATCCGTTTGTGAACAGAACAAGAATCTAACTCCTTCACACAACAGAATTATCACTGAAAGATTAAGGGTTTTGCCTTCCCAGTTCTATGTTATGAAACAGAGGAAATCAATATCTTCAAGTCAGTTCACCCACATGCCAAAAGCAAAAGAGAAACAAGATGAACAGCCTACAGAACAGAGGCAAAGCAGCCACTGAAGCCAGCCCTTCCCTCCACCCTTTCATAGTCCCCTAGACAGGGAAGGCTGAGGAGTCCTTCAGAGCAGTCCACAGAAAGGAAGTAAGAATCCCTCATTTAATCATCTTCTAAAGCACAGCTTTAGCAGCACATAAAAATGAAAATCTAACGCAGTTTCAAAATAGTATTACTTTCAGGGAAGTTCAAGGAAGTTTTTTGGTTTGAACTTTTTTTAAATAGGTGGGAGGAGCAGGGCAGGATTTATTCATTGGGGGTAACAGCAGGCTGGATGTAGCCTAAGCAGATGTTCTTAACAGATAGATGCAAAATACACTTTCACAGTAAAAGCAAGAATTATTTTTCTCACAAGTAAGACTCCTGGCATTAAGTCAGTGCCTGGGAATAGTTTCAAGTTGCATGTGCAACTTTCCAATAAGACACAAGCAGATGTCTCTGCTGTATCCCATAATGGAAACAATCCTTTGGCAATCACATCTCCCATCCTGACTGAGGCACACAGACCAGCTTCCTCCAACTGCTCAGCACTCACCTCCACCAGCACTGATGCCTCACATAATTACCCCCTCGCTGGGGCCTGACAAAGTTATCTTGTTTGAAGGGCTTAAGCTATCCCAGATTCAATCCAGTTGAGCTAGTTTAGGGAGCTGTTTTACCGACAGCTTTAAAGACGATAGCCTTGGTCATGGGGTGGGGTGTGATGCACCCTCTTTCCTGGGGGCTCAATAGAGCCACTATCTCACGGGTGACACTATTCCAGCAGCCATTTCTGGTACAGTTCAAGATCTGGGCTCAAGCATGGTGTCTGCCTTGATTAAAACTGCCAAACAGGTTTTTGCTGAAATCCCAATATGACAGCTGTTTCCAGATAAACCCAACCATGGACTATCCCACAGTTAGAGGCCTGACCCACATCAACCCCCTCGCCCAGGGCAGGCTCTCACCTCATCTCTGCCCAGGGTGTTGCTGGCTTCAGCACCTGACAAGCAGGACTTGGGGACTGCTCTCTCTCAAAATGAACTCAGCAAAAACAACAGGTGCGTGCACATGTGTGTGGAGGGAGGACTGAGCCCAGCCAGGTCCCAGTCTGGCTCACAGTGGTTTCTGGCCATGCTCCAGGGAGGGAGGCTCCCCTGCTGGAGGCTGCGCCAACCCAGCCCACTGTTGAAAGCTGTTGTGCAAGCAAGGTCCAAACAGTTGCTGGGAATAACCTTGCCTGCAGGTCAGCCTTTCCAGCTACCAAGCTTTTAAGACACTGAAGCAACAGCATGAAAAAGAAAATTAAACTCCTTCTTATCAAGTCATAGGATCAAAAGAGAACTTCTTTTCAAAGCAAAGAGGCAACTCATGGAGAAAACAACATAATAAAGGGAGAAGGGATATAAGCACTAACGAGTCTAGTTTACCTTGCGAATCAGTAGCTCAGGCACTGAAGCCAGCCGAGGTGCAGATGGCTAACGGCTGTCACAGCACACTTTGAGGTTTCAACACTAGTGAACCACTTCAAATGCCACAGAAACACTATGACTACTATTCTCATAATTATGCTCAAGTTTTTGGTTCTCAAACTCTTACCCAAAGGATGACTGCGAGGAAGAAGAGTACACCCTGCTCCAAACAGCTGTAAGGTGTAGTTACAAAGAAGCATGCATTTGGTCTCTGGGAAATGCACTTAAGAGTGGTTCATTTTGCTGAAGGGGTGTTACACAGACGACCCAGCATACAGACAAGGCCACCTACAACCACAGAGTTGGAAAGCATATCCGTATGTGACCACTCATCCACAAAAATTTGTGCCCAGCAACTCCTCAACTGTCAGAGCACTGCAGAGATTAAACTAATACCTGATGGTCTTTATGAGCAGGTGCAACCAGCATGATCACAAGCAGACAAGCTTGGGAACAATTTCCAGGATTACCACTTCAAATTTGAAATTGGCACCTCAGATCCACTAGTTGCCACAAAAATCACTATTAGATGTGGTTAACATTTTAGCACAAATATGTATGGTAAAGAAACTTCTATGTTAAAGCAAGTTCTCCTTACAGAAAATGAGTGTTTGAACAGCACAAGATACAAAGCTATTGCTATGCTTCAAGAGTTTTTTTAATGCCCTACTCATGCTTAGCTCTGCTCTAGCTAACCTGTCACTTTTTCCAACCATCACACACAGTACACGTCTTCAGGCAAGTTTTCTTGCATATGCATCATGTGTAATAGTCTTATAGTTACACCACAAGTTGTCCAGCTTTCTCCATCCAAAACACATTTGGTCTTTCATGCTACACTGTAAACCACACCTACTACATCACCTTACAGAAGGTGTAAGAAAAAGGAGAGCAACTTGAAGTTCAAGTACGCAAGAGCTATAGGAAACTCATTTGCTGAGAAATCACATTTAAGCCATTATAATGTCAGCTTCCCAGGCATGTGAAGTAACCATGCACATATTCAAATAAGTCCAGTGATTTATTTATGACATCTTCCACTTAAATATGTCAAGCACTTAATAGAGCTGAGCAAGTTCAACTAAAGGTCACCCCTCCATGCTCAGCACATGCTTTTTCGCTGAGGCTAAGCTGAACACTGAACCCAAGGTCTCTAGCAGCATACAAGAGTGTTTTGCCATCACACTCAAAACATTTCCTGCAATTTTTTAGAGGGGAAGAAAAATTTTACTGTAACTTCCCCAATATTACATGAAAGGTGAACCCGAACTGTCAAGCTTTCTTTTGTTTTTTTTTTTAAAGTAGATGGATTTAAATAACAGTTCACAAAATTAACTCTAACTCCAGAATTTGTTTCTCCTGTGTTGTCACATGAAAGATAAGGAGGGAAAGAGACCAAAGTGGCTAGTAACTTCCTACATCCATCTAGTTCCCTGTTTTGTTTCCCAGGTGTTTAAACTGCAGCAATCCTGGAGACTCCCCTACACAGAGGATAAAAAGATAATTCCAACTGCAATTCCAACACCACAGTCAGCTGTGGGAGCACACCAGAACAAAGGAGAAAGCACAACAACACCAGCCACTACAAGCTATGACATTTGACAAAGTTTCAGAGTAGGAAAGTTTTTCTTCTTTCCTGGGACTCTCAAGGCATGCCAGCAGTAGAGCTACACAAGACATGCAATGAAAACCACTAACTCAAGTTTAAGTAGCCTCACACTACAGTTCTTGCACAAAACAGCTCTGACATCTTTCCTTCTCCTTTGAAGACAGCTGTCCTAAACTGAGTATCACTCTGCTCTTATTTAAAAGAGTCAGTGCCTCTTCTAATCCCCAACATTTTCCTTCTCTGCCCACCTTTTAATGTTCACACACCAGACAGAGGCTGTTGCAGCTTCACCAGCCCTACCAGGCCACACAAAAGTCAGGACACTGTTTTCTTAGCAGTTGTAAAACAAATTAAAATCTTGTTTTCAGGCAGAGCAAAAATAGGTTGGTCAGTGACTTGTCCTGCACACCCATGTTGTATCTTTCGGCTGAGAGATCAGCCAAAAGATCAGTTTAAGTGTTTGTGTTACCTAACTGCATCATCCCTCACCTGGTAGCTCTTCCACGACTATACCTGAGATGACATTTCACCACTGATCTCCATAGGGTCTTTGCACCTGGCAGACTGCAAGTTCTTGTTTTTACCCTTGACCCATTCTAGATTACTAGGCATAAGTCCTTAAAAGCAGTTTTCCTCACTACGGCACAACACCAAGCGCATGTTTTTGGAGTGGTCCATCTTAAAAGGAAAATTGACAATTATGCTATCTGCAAATTATTTTTCACTTGTCAGTAACAGAACAAAACCAGCTTAAGTACTATGCACCCCAAAAAGAGGCTGCATGTCTCAACTGCACTCCCAGATACTCCTTTAGCCACAGACATGCAACAAAACCAGACATTGATATGATTTAAAGCTATTCTCAAAATAGGAACTGCTTGAGAATCATCATTTAGGATACTTGGTTTTTTAAAAAAATCATTAGAGTGAGAGGATTTAAGTTCCCTCCAGAAGCCACTAAATAGTTTCTCACTTCTGTCTCAATTTCACAATTAGGGCAGTCATCTGACAAAACCATTTTTTATCACCCTCACAAGTTAACCTTGCAAGTAAACCCACTTTTTCCCTTTTTCATCATTTAACAGTATCATGTGCCAGATTCCAGCTGGTGAGAGACCATTCCCTCCAGTGACCCAACCTCTGCCCTCAGTGCTACATTCACTATGTAACATGGATGCCTGCCTGGGGTCCTTCACCGAGATAACGTATGACTGTAAGTACCACTGCATATTCTGGCTAAATTACAAAGAAATTATGACTAACAAGATATTGTTGCCAGACTAAATTAATGGTTGAATTTGAAGTAAGAACATGCCAAAACATGAAGAATTGTGCCATTTCCACATAGCAGTTCTCAACTCCCAAAGCTTTCTTAAGTCCTGTAAGTAACTCAATGGCATTTGGCAATATCCTTAGTAAAAAGAAGGCTGTCGAGTGATGCCGCTTCTGAATCATTTTGGGTTTTTTCAAACTAGAAACGATACAGTGACATAAACCAGCAGCCCTGACCACAGGCAACTGGAACAAAGCAAGTCTTCCCGTCTTCTCACCTGCAAACCTGCTACAACCACAGAGCCAGGCGGTGAGCTCCCGCAGGAGGCTGCTCCAGCCCACACCCGTGGGTCCACCGTCTCAGAAGCCTCACGCCGCTCCACCGACCCCCCAGCACTGCGGCGCGTTTGCCACAGATCGAGCTTGGTCCTGTGCTCGGGAGCACCCGCGCGCCCAGCGCTCCCGAGACCGACCCTCACAGCAGTGGGAGACCAAAAGCCCTGCTCGGGCCGCCGCCGCGACGGGGCGCGCCCCGCCGGGCCCCCGGGGTGAGCACCCACTCTTTCCGCTTGTTCACACGCGGCCCCGCGGGCAGCGAGCGCAGGCACCGGGAGACACCCACACCCACCCCTCACCCCGCACTGTGCTAGCTGCAGCCCTTCCCCGCAGAAAGCCCTCCCCAGCCTCCGCGCGTTCGGCCCCGGAGGGGCCCGCCGGCCATCCCCCACCACCTACCTGCACAGGTCCTGGTACGCGTCATTCAAGGCTACTGCGGCAGCCCCGCCGCCTCCCCCCGGCCCGAAGGGCAGCGACAGGAGGCTGAGGAGCAGCGGAGCGAGAGTGGCGGCGCGTAGCTGGGCCAGCGCCGCGCGGGGGGCAGCGGAAGCCATGGGCGCGAGCCGAGCCGAGCCGGGCCGGGCCGGGTCCGGGAGAACACGGCTACCCCGGGACGTCAGGCGGCGCCGGTGACCAGCGGCGCATCATGTGACACCCTCCCGCCCACTCCCCGGTCACGTGACCGCCGTCATGTGCGGGCGCGGCGCTCACATGACGCGCCCCTTCTCCTCGCGGCGGGGTGGGTGAGGTCTTTCGCTGTCCCCTCCCCAGCCTGGTCCCCTCATCACGTGTGTGCTGGGCGCGTGCCACTGGGCGCGTGCTGGTGCTCCGTGAGGACTTGCGCGCGGCAGGGTGGCCGTTGAGCGGCCTCGGCACTGCGGCGCGGTCTGGCCTGGCTCGTCAGTCCGTCCTTCAGGCAGCGCTGGCCTCGGGAGGGGCGGGTTGCGGGCCTTGCGAGTGCTGCCAGGGGGAGACTCGAGGCCTTGTGCGGTACCGGCTGCTGGCGGGCTTTTGGGGTGGCCTCAGTGTGCAGAGGCTCCCCCAGGGAAATGCACTCTGCGTAGCACAGTGGCCGGATCAGAGAGATGCTGTTTGGAAAAAGTTAAATCGTACTTAAAATGTGCTGTAAGGTCTTGGGAGACACCACAAAACTAAACCCTTTAGGGATGAGGACAGAGGCGGCGATGACAGTAACGAGGTTGGTAGTATTGCAATTATCCCACAGAAGCTGGTGTGTTGTGGAAATTATCCCCCTCTTCAAACGGCAGGCAAGAAGGGAGACTTGCACAATGCAGCAGCCTCATTGGAGGGAAGTGGAAGAGATACTGTACTACCACCTCTGCTGCTTAGAGTACTGAGGAGAGCCAGCTGGCCCAGAGCTTATATGATGGGTTAATTTCAAGATTTATCAAATTTTAACTGGGGTGCTTAAGATTCAAAGGAAGTACTTGGCATTTCATTTTTATGAAATGGCAGTTAAGAAGTAAGGCACCTCTGAGAATGGGAAGAGGCATTTAAAGGTGGGGAGAGTGAAATAAAAATAACCTTCATTAAACCCACAGTTGTCTTGTGTGAAAAAATTGTTTGCTAATGATGCTTTCCAAAAGTCATTTGCAAAATGAAATTCAAAAGGCCTACAACTGAAAGAATTTGTTTTTCTTGCCCCATTCCCAGGCATCCAAACAAATAAGAGAGCACTGAAGACCAGCCTCTATGTCAGTTCAACCTCATTCTAAGCTGCTGTGATCTACTACTTTCCTCCTCCTTTCTCTCGCTTCCATTTTCCAGTTCCCTCCTTTCAGTTGCATTAAAGGGTAGTCAGCCTGTTACAGATGCTGATCTGGCTGAAAGCTAACATAGTACGCTGATTGTTCTGTGTAATTTTTTCAGCTGTATCAGTTGCCTGACTTACTTGGCTCACTGCATATCTGCACAAACACCACCACCAGCTCAAGAAGGGGGAGAGGAATGCACAGCTGGCACTGCAGGGGGGAGGATGGCCCCAGGTAAGATCAGCTTTGTCTGCTGTGAAATTTCACCCAACCAGAGAAGCCAGAAGTTACAGCTCAGGTCAAGCCAAAGGCTCCCTACTGCCCCTGCTCCCCTCGTCCCATCTCTTTTCATGTGATGTGCTAGTACTTGTGTAAAGCCACTTAAGTCATCAGTCCCAACAGAAAAAAAAAACACCTGTTGAAAAAAAATTAATAGTTTTCTGCTGGCTCAGTAGTTGTAGCAGCTTAGTGAAGTGATGAATCCTGGTAAAAGGGCAGACAAGGAAGAGGAGGCAGGTGAAGAGGAAATGGACCACATTGGTTGTTCTGTTAAGCTGTAGTGGCAACTTAGCTTTTAGAGTTATCACAGCCTACCCTAATAGCAATGTCCTCAGCTGATGAAAAGTGAGAGACCTTCAATCTTTATGCTGTAAAGAGAGTTGTGACATGGAACAGCATTTTTGTTCAGAACTTAAGAAAAAAAAAATGAATAAAAGGGACTAGGTAAATGCCATTATCCTTGGCAGTTTTTTATTATTTTATGATGGAATATTGCCAACTCTTGCCCTTTTGGTTTAGGCTTCAGTGGATTCCTTAAAGCTCCAAGTCTGATTACCCAAGAATCCCTGTTGTCTGCTTTTAGGACTCCAGCATGTATAGTTTAAAGCTTGATGACGTGAGCTCAAAGGCTCAAAAGAAGACAAAAGCAGTAGACAAAAGGAATACAAAGTCTATTATTTCTGTGGTTGTTTCTTAAACTTTGCTTCTCTGCTGGCTGTACTAGCATCACTCGCTCTAGACTCACTCGGTGCAAATATGTAAGAGTTAGTGGTAAATTCTGTGTCTGCTTACCAAGTTGAATTAGAAATATATTGAACGGGAAATTGCAGTGCAGGCAGACAGACTGTAGCTTCTGATCCTATTAACTACCTGAGTTTCTGCAGGTAGAGTTTTATTCCTGAAATTATCTTTGTCTACATTTAAGTATATGAGTGACTCCACTGAAGACAATGTGACTGCTCACCTTGCTAACATGAAGAGCGTATATAAAGATCTGCAGCGTCAGGGCCTGGCAGTGTATAAACAATTAATTTCACTTATCTGATAGGAGCTAAGTTGTATACTGACAAAAGAAGTTTCCAGAGTTCTTCATTCTACATACTGCTTTGTATGCATAGGCTCCTGTATTTGCACAAGACTCAGAAACTTCAAAGCAGTTTTTTGCAAACAAAGAAAAGTATGTGAACAGCTACCTAACAAGAAGGCAAGAAATTGAAACATCAGGAAAAAAAAATCCCAGTTAGAAAGGAAAAAACCAGCAATTCTACTTTCATCCACAGTACTAATACATATGCATGAACCTAACAATGAATCAAAGTTGCAACCCGGCAAGGATAGCCATGGAGCTGCAGAAATACTGAAATATGCATTGAAAATACAAACACATTTAAAATAAAATTGTAAAAGTTTGCAGATTCCAATCCTGTGACTGTTTCTATTTCCTATATATTTTCCTTAACTTTTATAATCTGGAAGATCCAGTGGTTCTCTCAAGATCTGTGGAATTTCTCCCATGTTTAAGTACATGCACAATAATTGGCAGGAGCTATGTGTCACTTATTTTTGCATCTTAAACTATGTTTTGCAAATTGGCAGCAATGTTTCATTCTAAGTATCACTTATAAGTAATAGTTTAAATGTTTACCACCCATGTTCAATAATAATCTGCATCTCAGCTAATCAGATACCATGAGACAGTGTTAAAATATTCTGAAATACAGTCTCATAATCTTACCTTTTACTTTTCCTCAGGAGAGGCGCAGCGTGATGACTGTTAGTTACGTTGCAGTAAATCCCAGCATACCTGAAACTCATGCTGGAACTTCCAAGTTATGTATGGTTTTCTGTAGGCAGGGTATCATGAATAGGTGGTAAATACATAGGTCCTCTGGGATTCTTGCAGCTTGCCAGGTGTCATGTCACATCATTTCATGTTCTTCTGCTTCACAGCATTGCTTCTCGTGGCCAGCATCAGCTGTGCGGTATAGGCTGGCAGAGAGGTAGCTCGTTTCTACTGTACTGTCTCAGTTCCCCTTAACACTCATATCCAGTCTCTGTCTTTTCAATTAATAGGAACAAAAACTCTTTCAGAATCCAGAGCTGTTTTTATATTTGATTGTGAGAAATTCTTTCTTCAGTAAGGTTTGGACAGTTTATTTTTAGCTGTCTGTAAGCTACACTATAATAAAATAATTATTTTTATACTTTGTGAAAAGTTCATAAGCTCCTCTTCCATGGAGCTGTGCGTTCTTCAGAAACCACAGAGACCCTATTCTCTGGGTGGTTCTCTTCTTTCCCTTTTTTCTTGCTCACTACACCTAAACTTTAGTCTTCCTGATCTTACACCAATTGCCATTATTTCTGAATGCTCCTTGTTCTTTTTGCTGCTTGTTCAGTCTTTCAGGGTTTCTCTAATTCTTTCTACTCCTTTTTCTGCCCTTTCTGTTCTGCTTCTACTCTTCCCTGTTTCTTTCTCTCTAGTGTTTTTCAAAGACAAGCACCTGATAAGAATTACCTCCTGATTTGTTATGATGAGTTATCCTGCTTTATAACAATTTAAAATAAGGCTGTTGGGTAAAACAGTGCCTGATGGCCTTGTTTCACAGACTTAGGTTTAGGCTTCCCAGTGCAGTTAGAGAGATAATTAATGACGTTTCCTAATCTAGCTGATGTTGTTCAATGAAACTGTAAAAGAATATCAACTTTGTCTAAAGTTTTGACTTTATTTGAAATCTTTGTCTTGTTGGGAAAATCCTTACATGCTATACTTGGTGTATGTGCTGAAAAGGGCACTGTTTTGTATTGTGACCCTACTCTAAGGCCGTTCTGGAGTCATTGCCCGATCAAGTCTGTAGCAGCTTTCCTGTATTCCTCCATCTCATTTCACATCTTTGGTTGGGGGTCAGAACTCAATATGATGAAGAATCTGATTCGCCAACTGGGGCATAGGTTACTTGCTGAACTCGCACCAAGCAGAGCGAGAACTGTATAATACAAACCACTTTACCAGAGTAAACCTATGGTATTTTCATTGGTAGTCAATGGAATTTCAGTAGGACAAGTTTTTTATGTCAGAGGAATATCATTTGATTTCTCTGCTATCCTGTTGCATTTGAAGCACCTACTAGAAATTTATCACAAACAATTTAACCCCAAAGAACCTTACCACGGCAGTAAATGTAGAGTGAAAGACTCTTTTGTATTTCAAACCTTGTTACCCAGTCCTGGGTGCTTTTACTTCAGTGTTGTTTTTCACACTTTGGTCTGCTCTTCTCCCAGGAGCTTTTGTCTCTGTGGTCTCTTGTCAACAGACATATTTGAGCTAGCTACCATCCTTTGGTTCTGTGACCTGTGCTGATACTGGATAGGTACACAACATGAACCAGCTTTTGCTGACCTCACTGTGTTCTCAGAGAGCATTCTGTCAGACAAGCAGATATAAGTGTGGTGGTAGCAAACACAGCCTCCACTTGCAAGGCAGGCTTTGGAAATGAAAATATCCTCAAATGTATTTGTTATTCCAGAATTATTTTCTGACAGTTCCCTCTATTCCCCTCCTGACTTACATTTTCCATCAGTCTCCCAGGCCGTTATCTGTTGTCATTAACCTTGTACTCCAAAAACATCACATTCTATTTCCAAGTACAATAATCTATCATGTTTTACTTTCCCGTAACTTGATTTTTCCAATCACTTTTTAACTTCTGGAGATGAAGTGTTTCTCTTTCCTTTGTCTGGGACCTCATCTGTAACATGATTACCTCATGTAAGTTGCAGCTGAGCACAGAAGGATGTGATAATGGGAAAAAGATAATCCCCTGCCCCTAGTCGTGGTTCCTCTGCTGTGAGAAGTTCAAGCTAGTACAAGATAGGTAAATACCATTTACCACGGTAAAAACCTGAAGGTATATCTTCTGGAGCTGAAGTGAATAAAAGAAACTTCTTACAGCTGGAAAACTTACTGCTCCATCATGTTATATTTTTATTCTGAGACAATAAGCAAATTTTCTTTCTCTAATTCAGGAGTTACTTCAACTAATTCGTTAGTACCATGTATGGCAATAAGGTGTCATCTGTTCCATCTTGATTGTCACAAGGTAGCTGAAAAATTTCTGGTTTGCTTCATTTTTCCTGGATCTGTGTAGTGTAACTTCTTTCCTTTGTAACTGAAGGACACTAAAATGAAAATGTCATCTTCAGCACTACACTTAAAAATTAACAAACTTCATACTCAGCAGAGAAACACACTGTTTTGTTTAAAGCATCGAGGCTCAACCTACATTTTCTTTCTTCATATTCCTTTCAGGGAAAAGAAGCTATGCCAGACATTTCTTGCATAATGTGCTATTTATGGAGAACTAAAATATGTGGTATACTTTATTCTGTTGATTCTTCTATCACCCTGTCTTGCTAGAATATATTTATATATTCTTTCCATGTATACACATTTGTTTTCATAGCCATATTCATAAATATGTTTAGGCCTATATTAAATGTCTTCTGGATATGCATTTCATTTCCATTACATTTGTCTGTAAAACATTTAAAGATATCTGAAGCAGATGAATAAGAAATAAGGGTTACATATAATCTCATTTAGAAGAAAAGTAGCAATCTGTTACTTTAATAATAGATACCATGTTTCCCTGTATGTTTTACATTCACAAGTTGCTGAAGGAGATAGAGAAAAATAAGTATCATTAGCAAGGTATATATGAAAGCCCAGTTAAACCATTACAAGATTAGCCAAATAACAATATCATATAAGTGGTTCAATTAAAGATTCACATTAGAGTATAATAAAAGATTGCACATGTAGCTCACAAGACAAGAAAGGGATCTCCAAACTGCACTGTTTATAATCTGTAATATCTCCACCTGAGTCAGTGGAAATACTCCAGATTTTCCATACCTTTTTTCAGTCAGAACCTGAGTTAAAAGAACAGCACACATGTAAATATGACAGTTAATGTGCTAAGAAATATGCGTCAGATCAATGTGGAATGACAACTGCCTGGAAGAGCTTTCTGGAATTTTCTCATGTACTGACATGAAATTTAAAGATATAATAAATGTTATCACGGGGAAGAAAATCATACAGTCCACCCTTACTGAAATTAATAAAAACAGTGGTGGAAAATTTACTAGCAATAAATATTGATATTTCCAGACAGTTGTTTCCTTAGCAGCTGAAATAAAGTAATATTATGAAGTAGCATGTATGTCCTGTCCCAAAATAGGATGGAAGGTTTGTGCCACACAAGGAAGAAAATAATTTTCTCTGTATATTATTTGCCTTAACTTCCACCTTCACAGTGTTGTAATGTGCACTTCAAGCCTTAGAGCATGGGCTCTGAAACAGGTGCTGGAGGAGCTGCTCCTTTCTGATGTGTTAGCATTAATTTGTCTTTGGAGTCCCCAGTAAAACTACTTGGAGGGGTTTTATGCATCTTTTCCTCTTGCGTCTCCACACAAAGCAATAATGAGGAGACTGACACTGATAGGTGATGGGTAGTACTAGGTTGTTTGATTCAGTGATCTTAAAGGTCTTTTCCAATCTAAATGATTCTATGATTCTATGGGCAGTGGTAGTGAAAGCTTGTTCAATCCTCTTGGCAGTGTTCTGTTATCCTAATGCTACAGGAGGTACATGATCTGATGAGCATGGCCAAGAGAAGGTGGTAATGGCTGCAGTGACTCTGAGTCAGGGTAGGAGACATCCAATCTTTACAGAATTTTTCGAGTCTTATGCTAAGGATCAAACTGGAAGGAAGTATGAGTGGAGTATACAGTCGGAAACTCAGGATGGATAGAAAGATTAGACGTGTGTGGCACGTATTTCACTGTACTGCCCAAGGACAAAATAGCTATGCTATAGGCATAATGTCTTCTGTCATAGGAATGAAACAAGGGAGAACCCAGAAGATGGCACATGCAGTGGCTGAATGAGGCTTTGGGAGGTGACATCAAACCAGGATGGGGAAAAGTACAGATAAAAGTCTCTCAACAGTGAAGGCTGCTAATAATCAGAGGCCAGTGTTGTGCTCAAAAAAGGTATATGCTAGCAGATAAATGAACCAAAAGAAAACTGATAATAAAGAATATAGTTAGTGAATAGAACTATATTTACAGAGGACTTCAGCCATGCCAAGGTTAGCAATAGACCTTGTTCATTGCTCCGACACTGGTCTGACTGGCTCAGCCTGTTCCTGGGCTAGGGACAGGTCCCTTCCAGGCCAAGCCCAGGAAAAAAATTATCAAAACTAGTCAAAACAAAAATTTCTGGTTGTATATGCTTGTTTTCAGTAAAATAGTTACACTTTGCTGTAGTATGTACTTGAGTATCTTTAGTGAGCTTACAGCATGTGTTCATTTGAAAATCTTCACTTGTAATAAAGAGAACTTTTTTCCTATAAATAATATTTAAAAGTTGTATCTGAAACACATACGTCACTCTTTTGACTTAAAAAACAAATCCAGATAGACCAAAGACAACATAGAACATAAAACACCCTTCTCCAATGCATTTAAGCAAATGTTTTTTTCTTCTGAGATAGAACAGTGACACCAGGGTGTTCACTTCATCTTCTGCACATACCTGTTGAAAGTTTACATCTCTTTGTAGACTCTTTATACATAAAAATACTTGCTTCTATAAATATTTTAATTTATTCTTTACCTCAACAATCTGTTACCTTTTATCATTAAAATAACTATTTATTTATTATAATGCTCAGTGGTCAAAGCCCATATTTTTCATAAAGTAAATTCTTAATGGCATGAAAAAGTACTTAATTTAAAGTTACTCCTATTCCAGCGACAATTTGTGTTCAGCTTTAAAAAGAAAAACCCACCAAAAAAAGCAACCCCAAGAAAACCCAAAGAAACCCAAACCAACAACCAAAATTAGTTTGTTAATGTTACTTCTTGCTTAGTGGTGTTAGAATGATAGAATCCAAGTAAGAATTTAGTTCTCCTACCCTTGAGAACAATTCTTCAGAGTGACTAAGAAATACTAAGGTATAAACTATAAAGATATGTAGACAGTATTACTGGTGGAATAATTAGAGCAATTGGAGAAAGTTTAGGGTAAAAACCACTATTACAAATTAACATGCTACTCTAGATTTCAAATCTATGGACTACAATTCCAGTTGAAATAAGAAAAATATATTTTTTCTATTTTCTCTATCACTGACTGCACAGCCAAGTTTTAAGAGAGGTCAACGATGCTGTGAAGGCAGAGCACAGGGTACAAATGCAAGGTGGGGGTGACCCTATGGTAGAGCGATTGTCATGTTTGTCATGTCAGAGCGTGTGGCCAATGCAACTGTTCCAGATAGTCAGCAACTCTCCATGGAGCATCTGATGCAGGAGCTGGTGAGAAACAAAGCATCGGCTGACTTGACTAAGTAGCATATAGGACCTGATTCAAAGTGCCACTGTCAAAACATTGCTGCGCAGTAGCTGCTATAATATATCCAGATCCTTGCAGGCCTAACAAAATTGTGGGCAATTGTACTCAATGTCAACAAAGGAGTTTCTCTAAAGTGAGATTTTTTTTTAATGAAGTCAAAAGGGAAATAGCTGCTGGGAGGTACAACAGAAATCTGTTCAATCACAAGTAACACAGGCTGGTTGGAGCAGATTGCTCGTGGGTTTTTTTTTACCTATACAAGAATTAGGGTCATTAAAAGATCTAGGAAGTGGCAGCTCAAAACAACCTAAAGGAGAATATTTTTCAGAAAACATTTAATTAAGCTGTGAAAAAGTGTTGAAGACAAAAAAACTTATATGGCCTCGAGCAGAGGTCAGATGTATTTGCTGAAGAGAAATCCATTGGAAGTTACCAAATACAAAGATTTCCAGATCTGGAAGTTTCTGAGCTGATGACTGTTGAAGGCTTAGAGAGGATGAGAACGAAGTGTTTGCCCTGTTTCTTCTCCTCTGTGGGCATCTGCTTGTGACCACTGCTGGAGATAGGATTTGAGGCCAGATGGACATTGCTACATCCACTCCCTCTCCTTTCCTGTCCTCCGTATTTCTGAAACAACTGAAGCAAAGACTCTAGAAATGCTTACTATAGCAGCAGTAGGTCCAGTCTGTGTATTTAAGGAGGCAAGAGTCCAGTTTGGAAAAAAATAAGTTGTAATCATATTATTAAAAATTGGATGACCATATGCAAGGTAGAAGTATTAGACTCATGCAGGCTACCTCATCTTAGTACTCCTTTGAATTCAAGAGTTTTGCACCTACAATACTTTTCTTTGTGGATCCTGGTGTTTCATCTTTTAGGCTTGTGGGAGTCAACTGGAAAAGCAAAATAACTCTATGTGGACATCTCATGAGTGCCTGGGCAACCAAATGAAAAGCAAACTGGCCTACCTGTTGCGTAAGCAGCTAGAAGTCCCAAGTGGCGGATTTTAATAAATGATTTCTGCATGGAATTAGGAAGAGAAGCAGCAAAGTACACACATGGCAGGCAGCATATTATAATTGCTACACACAAGCTCACACTGATTTTTTGCTTACCCTTGACCTAGGTATCATCTGAGAATACCCTCTGCTGATGAGTATCATCACTGCAACATCAACAGTCCATGAACACCATTGCTTGAGCTAAAGGAGTAACTGAAAGCTGCAGGCAGTCCTTTCTGCTGGAAACCAGGCAGTACTGGGGAAGGAGAGGTGGGCACATAGCTGGGTTTCACCCTGATACCTATTGGGGGTACAGAAAAAGTACACATCCCAGGACCAGAATACATAGTCCAGGTCTAACATAACATCCTCAGGGCTGTGGGTATTTGCAGGTCAAGGAAGCAGTGCAGCTAAAGAATTGCAGAGTGTAGAAGATGAAAGTCAGCTAAAGATTAAAACGGTCTCTCTGGGCACCGTTTCATCTAGCATCCATGATGCGAGGTAATTAAGGAGTTATATGTGATCCCTTGTACTGAACCTCTCTGCTCACAAAACCCAGTGTGTGGATCACCCTCACCCTGAGACTGACAGAGCGGGAGGACTTGGGAAGGAGTCTTTCCCAGGTGCATAGAGAGCCAAGCATCACAGGCTTCTGGAGGACGAAATTACCTAGGACCTTGCTGGAGATCTATCTAGAACTTCTTGGAGGTCCCTGAAATTGAACTGCCCCTTCTGTCCTCCTCCCAGGAAGTGACCCTCAGGTTGCTATACTTGGTCATTATACCAGGAAATGCTGTGCACTTGTAGATTGTTCTTATGCTAGGAAATGGAGCAAGGGGAGGTTTTGTTCTACATCAGGGACCAGTACAGCTGGGAAGCATTTCAACTTCCCTTAGAGGATTTCCCAGGCTAAGCTCCAGGCTAGAGGTAAACTGGGCAGTATGTTCTTCCTCACCCCTCTGCACTCGCTGTCACAAGGATCACACACAAAGTCAGTGAGTTATAGAGGAAAGCTGCTGCATAAACTAATCACATTATTTTAGACCTGAACCCTTACAGCAACCTGCCCCATGTCATCCTCTCCACCCAGGGGGTAGCTATGAGAGCAAAAAAACCCGCAGTGCCAAAGAAGGTGACTTCCCTCTCTGCATTTCTGACCACACTCTAATATCCCACAACATTCGTTAGTATCAAGTGTAACAGAAATGTGGTAAAGAGAGTTTTAGTAAAGTAAGCACTGGGTATTTCTTCCCAGAATAATGTCTTATTTTGACTGCCCAGCACAACTGAGTCCTTATTGCTCTGACATTACAAGAGACAACCAAGAGATAGCTACTGTTCTGAAGTGTCTATAGCATAAATGTGGAAACAAAATAATATATTCCTGATTTTATAGACAGGAAAGAGAGGGACAGAAAAATGAGATGCTAAGACCACTTTAAAACAAAATCCTCATCTCTAAACTCCATGGCTAGTACTTTATCCACAAGACAATCTTTCCTGTTCTGCAAAGTGCTTATTAACACCATTTGATCTGCACAGGGTTATCCCACCCTCCCCCACAGATGCAGATCTTTTTAAAAATGCAGGCAGGTGGAGAATCACATTCTTGTTGGGCAAAAAATGAAGCGTCACATTTTCACTATTGTTTCTTTTTTTTTAAAATCATGGAATAATGTGCTTATCAGTTCCCCTTGTACTGCAGCCTGTCTGCACAGTCATCAGGAGCTGTAATAAAGAACACCACTAAGATATTTTTTTCTGTGGACTGGGAAACATTAATCATTTTTCAGCTGCTAGCTGTTCATTTTTATTCATCCTTCTGGATGTTCATCTCCTGCTGAATGCTAATTTTGACTGCACTATGAACTAATCTATGGACAGTTGTCTAAATTCTGAAACATTTGAGGACATGGTCAGACACAGGTGAAAAGGAGTAGGAAGCTAAAAGTCCTAGAGCTGAATAAGCTCATAAACATCCAAATTGCCCTGCTGCACGTTGTTGCTGCTTTGGATCTGGCAGCCCTGGCTGCAAGCATAGTGATCTTTAACCTAAATCTGTCATAATAATCTGGGCATTTTTAAGCACTGTAAATAATATGCTTTGTCTCAACTAAATTACTTTGAGAGAACTGGGTTACATGTGTGGTTACAGTGGAAGCATGTTTTAAACATGCTTCCCACAACTTTGCCCCTCTCTGGTTCTCCATGTGATTATTGTAAAGGGTCTTGAGGTAAGGGTAGGGAATGACTTTAGAGAAGAGTCTGAGTTTTTTCTGAGCTAGATCTACCCTAGTATTCAAGTTTCTGGTATTTATGATTGTTGACAAATTCCCTGACAGTCCCCCAGCCCCCAGCAGGTGCATGCAACACATGCCACGTGTGTGTGGGTATCACACACACTCATTCCCCCTTGACCCTCCCAGGGTGTCCACAGACCTGCTTGCCATATCCCGCACTCACCATCAGCGACAGGGAGCTGCTCTGCTGATTTGTCATTCCAGTAGTACAGTAGATCACTGCCCTAAGAGAGAAGCAGGCTGCACTCATCCTCCACCTGAATCAATAGAGGTTACTAGACTCATACTAGAGTTTCAAAGACGGAAACTGGGACAACTAGAGGGGCTGTCATAAATAAAGGTTTTGATAGAGTGAGGGAATTAGGAAGATATAAGGATAACCTCTTCCTTTTCCTGAGTCTTTTCTAGAATGACAAACTACAACACTTTAATGTAAGGAGAAAGGGGCACATACGTAAAAGGAATATTTATCCTTCTGAGATCTCTCCTCTATGTGAATTCCCATCCAACCCTCAGTCTTATCCTACCATCTTCCTTATTCCGGGACTGGCAATCTTTCAACAAAGGAGGGGTAGGTTGTATTTTTCTTTCCCCAGTTAGCTATTAAGTGTGCCAATGGAAACTTGGCGGGAAGCTAAAGATGCTGCTTCTGCCTGTGGCAGGAGGTCTCAGTTCCTGCTGAATTTGGAGCTCTGTGGATGCCAGAAGCAAATGCATCTCCTAGACGTATCTTTGAAAGTGCCACAGCTCTCTGACTGGCCAGACCTCCCATATTCTGGGTCTGTGTGATAAACTCCATCCCGTCTTTGCTGTTGTCTTCCTCTGTGCTCTGCAACTTGGCTATAGTTGGGCAAGTGGCCTTAGGAATTGAACTCCACAAAATACCAGCCCTGGTACCTTGACATACAACAGAAGGAGGCAATCAGCTGGAATGGTGTGGCTGGGTTGTAGTCTCAGTTGTGCATTTGGTGAGGGACCTTGGGTTTTTTTCTATTTATCCAAAAGAGAGACCACATGGGGAATATATCTTCTCCAGAGAACAGCTAAATACTAAGTACGTGGCTGGGACAGCAAGTGTTGGGACTGATTCTTACAGACTTCTTGAATAACTAAATCTAAACACTAACGTTTTGGGGATAATCGAGCTCCACCCTTCATAATTAGGGCAAAAGCCCTCTGTGAGTTGACAACATCCCTATGTTGCCTGCTACTTCTGTGTGTTAGGTACAGAATTATCCAAGTATCCAGAGAAATGTTGGAAAATATGCAACATATACCTTGAAAACAGACTCTGAAGTAGCCCCTTAACCACAGAGGAACTTGAATAATTAATATACACTTATGTCTTGCTAGACCCAAACTACACTGTATGGTTTTGGGTATGTATGGGGACTTACTCTCCTACATGGATTTGTTCCTATGTTTCCCCCAGGGAGCAACTCTTTTGCGCACTCAAACAAGCTGGAAACAGTTGAAACTAAATCCCAGTATGTAACGTGAATCCTGCATTTAGTGGGTTTGACTTTTAAAAATGTGAATACACACAGGCCCTGATGACTTCAATAGCATTTATGGGTGCTCAGTGCTTGTATAAATGTCACACTATTTATAACATATTTCTGAGTCCTTTTTTAATGTTCTCTGTTGGCCTGTCTCTTTTCCACTGCGGTATCTTTGACTGACATAGTCACATCATGATGTAGCATGTGTTTGAATAATTAAGAAAATACAAATAAAAGTTATCTTTATTCTAGTCCGTGTTTTTCCATTGCTCAGCCACCAAAGATAACAGTACCATTTCACCACTGCTTTTTACATCTATGCAAGAAAAATACTTTAAGTTTCGAGGGGGATTATTAAGCCTTCCAATCCAATTATTTGCCCCTAGAGTTTCCCCCCTAAGCTTTAGAAAATTGTTTCAGCTATATCCAAACTCATGCCAACTTCCTGGCTTCTCGGCCGCAACCCATCAGCGAGTGCTCTACTAAGAACCACTTTGAGGCTTTCCTTGAACCTCTTCTTCTTGCTGCTTCCTACAAAGAAGTAAACAAGGGGGTTGATGCTGCTGTTAACAGTGGAGAGAACAACGGTGACGTGGTTCTGCTGGCTGAGCAAAGACGACCAGTGGTGATAATTCAGAAGATACAACAGCCTCATAGGCATGGCAAAGATGAGGAAGACAATGACTGTGGCCACAATGATAATGTAGAGCTTTGATGAATGTGGTCTCAGGGAATTACGATGAATCCTGATAACCAAGATCAGGCTGGACAGGATCATTAGAGGAATGAAGATCATGAAAGTCAGGATCCACGTGAAGATGAGCAGTGCTTGGCAATGGTTGCCATCGTCGAATTGTTCCTTCGTTGAATCATCTTTGCATGTTAAGTATTCAGCTACTGTCATCAGAAAAGACAGAGTCCACAGAATTGCACACACAATTGCCGATTGGTGCTGTGACCGGTGGCATCGGTACCAGATGGGGTAAACAATAGACAGACACCTCTCAATACTGATGGCTGTCAGGAGATAGAGACCAGTATTATATCCAAGAAGGAAGACAATAGATAGCGTGGTGGTTACATAATAGTAAAAACCATATGCGAATCCAAAACCAGCAATGTACTCAATTGACAGAATAAATGTACAAAGCAGTAAGGAGATATCAGCAATGGACAGGTGTGTGATGTACGCAGTGAATGGGTTTCTTTTGATCTGGAAGCAGAGGCACCAGAGGACAATTCCATTTTCACAAAAACCCAGGAAGGAGATGATCATAATTACCCAAAGTGGGGTCAATATCTCCCAGACCCTTTCCTGTGTAGAAATGTTTCTGTGCATTGAGATGTTCTCTGTGCCTTCGCTGGGATGAAACGTTATGTTTGACTCATCCATGGGGAAAGCTCAAGTTTGGATAACACAGCTCTTCCTTCTGTAAATATGTATAAAAATATACTGTGAGCATTGTGTGCTCCTCCCCTCCCCCTTTTCTTTGTATTTTGTGGACCCTCAATTTCTGTTCATATCTGAAAGCCTTAACAAAAGGACAAACAGCTTTGTTATACTGACGCTAGGTGAAACCCAGCTGTAACTACTCTCAGCAATGTTAAAGATTGCTAAGCCCATCATGCCAGCAGAAATCCTGAGCTTTCTTCTCTGTGGGGTTCAGCATATGAGTGCTAAACCAGAGCTAAAGAGATACTCTCAAAGACCTCTTGGACAAGCAATGTCTTCATCCCTTTGCAAAGTTTCATGAAATAGTGGTCACTGATAGCATTGGTGGTTCTTGTTAGAGCCCTGGATTGTTCTCAGACAGGTCTATTCAGCTGCCATTGAAGCTAATGACATTAATTTTAAGTTAAACATATGTATTTGTATTAGGCTCATAAGTTTTTTGTTTAAAAAAAAAAAAAGATACCAATGTCATTTTTCCAGGAAGGGCTTTAATTAAGTAAATAAAAATAAAATATAGTTACTAAACATTGTATTCCCTCTGAGTACAGAGCTGGAGGGAGGGTGAAATGGCACTGTTCTGAGACTGTCATTTTTTACCAGCTTTAAGTGTCATTTATAATACAATTTAACCACATTCACACACTCTGAGCACATAGCACAACTGAAAATGTTATGCAAACATTACAAATCCAACCCATCACAAGGAGAAGTATCTGTTCAGGTTCACTGCCATTGTTACAATGGTTTTAACTGTTATTTTGCTGAGTTATGGAAAAATTCTCCTTTTGTATGTCTCCTTCTATCTCATTACAGAGAATTAGCAGCATTGGCTGCAGCTGATATTCATACAAATTATTTCATGCCCTTTTCTCTGTTAACTTCCTGGCTGCCCCTGTGGTGATACGGAGTCACATTCAGGACCCTTGCTGATTTACTGACGTTAACAGGGACTAACTGTTGACACTAAGCTTGCCCGGCTGACTTGGTTCATCCATATAAGCAGCCTTGTTCATTAAAATGCCATAATGAGAATTCACCCATATCCTCAAGCATTTAAGAACATCAAATGCAAGGTAAAGAAGTTTTACTAGAGCAACTTTTGCCGTGATTATTTAAACAGAGCCATTCACCCCAGCCATAAATTTTCTCTCATGAACCCTGGGTTTTCTGGGTTCAAAACAGCTTCTTAAGACAGGATATCACAGTCTAAAGAAAAGCATTCAGTAAACAATCTGGGAAGCCTCAGCACTTGCTGGCATTTAAACCTGTACAAAAATGTTAATGATGATCCCACCTGCGTGCTGACCTTGCCACCATCTGAGACACAGTCAGAGGAAACAAACAACATAGCTGGAAATGTGGTAGAGAAGTGCTTGTGAATGCAACCAGTAAACAGTGGCCAGAATGAGTGGCAAACCTCCCAAAAGCAGTGTTCTGCAAAAATTGCGGAACAAAAGTGCTCGAACACTGTGCTGCTGCAAGTGTAGTAAAGCTTCACAGGAGAAAAGGAGAAGCTATCCACTTCAAGAGTTAAAACAAATAGGAAAGGGAAAATAGAATGAAAAGACCCAAGTATGAAAAAAAAGACTCAAAGTATGAAAATACTCAAGAAAGTTCTTGATTCATATCTCTGTATAAATGGAGTATTTCTCTCTGGAGAGTAAAACAAAGAGGAAAAAGTTCTGGACTTACTAAGGTCATTCCCACATGAGAGTGTTCAGAGATGAGAATGGCAAGAATCCTCTCCTTCCAGATACATCCATGGTCTGTTCAGATTTCCCTGGAGCTGCTGAAGAACTTCCTTGAAACTGAAGGTTACCTTCTGCAACCATTTGCCTTTGGTAAGAGAGGGAGTGAATAGTGACTCTGACATGAAGTGTGCAGTTCTCCCATTGCTCCAAATGTCTGAGGCATGCCAAATAAAGGGCTCCAGGCTCATCATCTGAGGCTGTGCTTCAAATGGCATCACTCAGTAACTGGCAGGTCATCTAGCTGAAAGCCTGGGAGTTAACTCTTGTGGGAACTGAATGGCAGTATATGGAAAGTTGTCCTAAGCTGCTACAATACCAAGAGACATAGTTTAAACAAACAAATGCAAAGTAAGTAGGAACTCTATTTGGGAATAAGATCTGAAGGAAAAATCTTGATTTAGAACTGTGCCACCACATGCCATCTGAAAACAAGAAAATGAGAAGGACAGGGAGGGAGAAAGAAAGAGAAAGAGAGAAAGAGAGAAAGAGAGAAAGAAAGAGAGAAAGAGAGAAAGACAGAAAGAGAGAAAGAAAGAAAGAAAGAGAAAGAAAGAAAGAAAGAAAGAAAGAAAGAAAGAAAGAAAGAAAGAAAGAAAGAAAAAGAAAGAAAGAAAGAAAGAAAAGAAAGAAAGAGGAAGGAAAAGAAGGAAGGGAGAAAAAAGAAAAGAAAGAGGAAGAAAAAGGAAAGAGGAAGAATAAAGAAAAAGAGAAAGAAAAGAAAGAAGGTAATGAGAAAAAAGAGAAGGAAAGAGAGAAAGAAAAAGAAGGAGGGAAGGAAGGAGGGAGGGAACAAGGAAGGAAGGAAGGCTAAAAACTAATTTACAGAATGAAGAAAACAAAGAAAGAAACCATAGAGCAAAGAAAAGAGCCACATCGTTGTGTTAGTCTCATACATCCCTTCCTCTTGGTAAAAACTGTATCTTGAGATTATTCTACCAGAAAAACCACAGCAATGCGAACCAAAAATCTGTTCTTGTGATTTAAACAGTCTTCCCTGAAAAGTTCAAAAAGGCGTAGGAGCAGATAAACTCTTTGAAAAGTCCCCTGAGGATGTCCCCTGCTTTTACCCCAAGTATTAGGTTGTTTTTATATTCAGATATTAGCAGAACATTCTTAGCCAAAAAAGGAGAGAGTTTGCTTGGTCTTCTACTTTAGATTTTTCACTAAAACTACCAAATCCCCAAATGGGAAAAAATACTAACTAATGTGAGAAATAAATGACCCCAAAGAGAGGGTCAGGATGAAGTTAGGAAAGAAACAGTGTGAAGTAAAACAACCTCTAATTGCTTTTTGTTGGCTTAAGTTGTAATCTACCTTACATTCAACAGCTATGGGACCAAAAATTTCAAGCTACCTCTGAAAAAGAAAATAAACTTTCTTTCCTGTGAAATGAAATACAACTAATGGGAAAGGTCATTGTGGGAATACATAAACATTTCAAGATTGACCGGGTACCTGGGTTTGTATCTTACTCAGTCCGCTGTGCAAACACAATCCAAAATCAAGGATGCCCTGGCCTCCGTGTCCCCACGGGGCGGGTGGTTTGTGATAACCCCTCTCACATGCACACAGCACCTCCTTCATGACTGGTCCCTGAGGCATCATCAGTCATCATCTCCATGGCTAGAGCAGCAGAGAGAAACCTTGTCTTGAAGGGAATAGGTCGCAAATACAGCTTGTCCTTGGTGACTTCAGGAGTAACAGGAAGGTTGAATATACACAGGGTTAATGCAAGCCTGCTGACCATTGAATGTTTATATCAGGTGCTGCCTAGAGATGGAGTGCCCTATTTCTGAATCAATTCAACTATTCAGGTATTGAACAAAGGGGCTGCAATGACAAAGCATGGAACCCCAACACATCCAGGGACTAAAAATTAGTATGGACAATAAAGACATCATGACAGTATGGATACTCTGTTCATTTCAACCTAAACTGAACATGCAGCAAGATGTGAATGATAATCTATCCTAAAACTTTTCTCTCAAACACTCACCTGGTGGGACAGAGCAGCTTTGCAGTGGATGTAAATTGAATGTAATAACGCTTCCAAATATCCTGTATGTACAAAGCTAGTAGTGTTAGTTTTTTTATCATTTTGCTTTGAGCCTTTGAATAATTTAATATTCTTACATAACCAGTTCCTGGAAGCAGAAGGCACCCTGAAAAGAGCTCTCCATTCATTCATTCAACACAACCCAACAACCTAGGATTTATAAACCAAATTAGAGGGGTTTATGTGGTTGATACAGGTGCCAGTATATAAAAGAGCTTCTGTGTACCTGGGATATGCTAATGATATACTTACACAAGCCATAGCAAAAAAACAATAAGGGATCAGCTTTGACAGCACTTTCAGGCAATGCAATTTTTCCTGATGGTCATTCAGTCATCACCACTTTCCAGCTGAAATTCATTCCGTAACTATACATCTCAAACAAAGATTAGGAGTTGGTCTTAGAAACCTTCAGAGGAGTGTGCTCTGCAGAGCTGGGCTCAAACCACAGAGAGCTGAGGGGCAGACTGAAAAACAGAAGGGTTGCAAGATGACCAAAGCCCAGAGAGCTCTAGGGTGCTGTGGAGAGCAAACAGAGGAGTCTGGGGCACACTGGGGACAAATGCATGGGTCATAAGTGTCTTAAGATCCGTTAAGGCTCATGGACACTATAAGAGTCAGAATGACTTATGATTAGTCCTCAATAGGTGATATGAGAATATTGTTGAAATAGGAGTTAGGCTTAGGGTAAACCTTAGGGTTAAGGTTACCCGAACTCAAAACCCACCATAGAATTTGCAAGACATCTTTTATCCTACTCAGATCAGCCATGATCCTAGCATATGCCCCATTCCCTAGGGGGTAGCAATTGGTGGATTGTGTTTTATAGGTAATAGGCATGAGAGCCAGATTTAATGTTGGCTTCTGCAAGCAAGGTGAAAATACGTGTCATCAGCTAGTTATGAGGCCAACAGGTATCATCTCTTCGTAGTTAAAAGTAAGGTTATGGTACAAGTTAAGATTCAAGAAAACAGAAGATAAAGTCCAGAATTAGACCAGGATGCAGACTCCTTGCTGGCTTCTCAGTTGTTATAAGGCCAGTTGTAAAATCCCATTAATGGCAATCATAGGATTGTGGTTTTTATGAGAGCAGTATGGAATAACAGGCTTCAAAAGCAAGGATTGCTGCTTGATCTTGAAACCCTATGGAGAGATTTTGACAATTAAAGCTGATAGAGATGAATTAATCATATCTTTTTTTGGATGGTTAAGACCCACCACATGTTGTTTATCAAAGTGGATTTAGGGTTTGTGGCAGGGGGGCTCTGAGAACGTGTGAAGAACCTTATCTGGGGTAAGAATAAGGTGGCTAGTGAGAGATGGGCAGTTTATAATTACTCTTGGCCCCTAAAATAGTTTGATAGAGCTATTTTCAGATTACTTTTCTATTCCTTGTCAGAGATGTTATTTGATGATTCATGCATTTTAGGGTCTGGTCTGAAATGGTTGATGAGAAAAAGGTAGTTAAAAGCAGAAAGAAAGCTAGGGGTAGGCAGGTCCAAAAACAGTGTGCAGGGCTCTAGAAGTCTCTGGAAGCAAAGTGAGATGCCTGGCCCATTACCGTGTCACCCAGACTGGTAGCAGGTTAGAGGAATTGTTTACACGTAACTTCATGGACTGACTGTCACGTGAGCATGGGAGGATTTGGAGATGTTCCTGCTCCTGACCTGAGCCACACCTTTTTTTCCCACCTGCGCATTCCTGCACATTTCCCACAGCTCCAGGTGGCATTCCAAGACTTGGCACTCAGGGACGATGCCGTGTGGCAGGAGGAGCAGAGCTCCAGCTCTGCAGCTTCAGGGTGAGGTGTGTGCTGCCCAGGCACATTTCTGCTGGAGGAAGAAGGACAACTCCAGGCTGGGTCTATTTGTACAATCTCGCAACCAGAGAGGAAATCAGCCACTTTGGGTACAGAAGCTGTACAGATACATTTATATGATACCAGCTGGGCATGTTTACTTGCCTGGGTGCAGCACACATGATATTCTGGATTTGAACTCATACCTCTGTGTCCTGTCACAGTGCTGGTGAGGAAGCAGCCAGAGGGCAGTTGCAGGGAGTTTTCCAAATCAGAGAGGGATGGGGAGCGGAAAGAGGATACCAGGAAGGAAAGAGCTCTAAGTGATATTATGAGCTTGGGAGAAACTAAATAAAATAACAAGGTTTCCTATTGCCCATCATTCTGTAATTTTTAGGAAAGAACAAAACTATGAAGTTTTTAAAGTTATAAAAATTGAATGGAAAAGGTGTTCCCAGGCAAGGAAAACAATACATATCCTTACACATTTCATCTCTCAAAGAATCTCCATAACATATTTCTGTATGTATTGGATTAGAAGTGTCCCTTGCAAATGGAAATGTGTTCCTGCCCTCTGCCTGCCTGCCACCACCGATCCACTGTTGGTTACGCTTTGCCCATCTGAGTCTTTGGTCATTAGCAGTCTGTCCCCTGCAAGCCTCACCAGCATTTTGTTCCTTATTTCCCTCTTCATGAGAAATTGCCACGAGTCCTTCACAAAACTTTGCTTATTCAGACACTTCCTATCTTCAGCCACGCTGAATGTGAGGAGATCTCCTCTATCCTTGGGTTTCAGAGGCTCATCCTACCCTTTAGTCCTAACATGCATAGCAGGTGGCAGTTCTTACCTTGAGGTGGTGAGATCTTTCCCCAGTGGAAATCTACCCTTGCTAAAATCATCGAGTCTTATTTCCCTCTTGGGCCAGTCACTGATGGCACAAACGCTAGCACCAAGCTCAGCATTGTCACACATCAGAAGAGAAAATACACTGCACCTGCCTGCTAGCAGCCACCAGCCCTACCAGTTACCAAGCGTTAGGACCACCACTGCTACGTAATGTCAGACAATACAGGAAACAGTATTTTAATTCTACATTTTCCTTTTATATATGTACGACAATACAGGAAACCACTGGGGACAGAACAGGAAAAAAATGGAAGTAATAACTTGGCAGATGTGATTTACTGATATATGCAGTTTAGACCATTTTAGCTTTAGTTGTGCAAAGCAGAAGTTACAGGATTAGAAAATATGAAATACATATGACAAACATGAGTCAGGGCTTTCCATGGTAAGTGGTTCGAAGAAAAAAGTTTGAGTGCTAAGTAGCCAGTAAACTTAGGTTTTACTTTGTTTAGGCTGGGGTAAAATGATGGGATTATATCCAGTTAACTCATATAGAGTAAGGCATTTTATATTACTAATAAAGATAATGAAGGGTCTGGTACCATGGTGCTCTATCCTTCAACCTGTGTTGTTTCTGGAGGTTCTGATCAATGGATGTCCAAATCCTTGAAACAGAGTTGCTGGTCAGACTCATGTGAAGTGCCTGCCCTAGCAAGAAAAACTGCCCTGAAATAATCTTTACTCTTGACTATACTAATCTGCCTGTCTTCTTTCTTTTACCCCTCTTTATTTTTATTCTGTATCACATATTCATAATTTACATGCATTTCCAGCCTATCACAAAAGTTAGTTATTCTTTATTTGCTCTCTGCACTGCAGGAATAGGTAGTTAGGTAAGATCCTTGATGGTTGTTACTGTGAAACCTTTGTCTGGTTGGGTTCTCTGAACATTCAGGATTTTTCAGCTGAATTTTGGTGGTCCACCTGTCTCTCTGCACTCAGCTCCTACACAGTGCTGAGGATCCCTTGTACTGGAAAATTATTTTTAAATATAGTAACTGATGTGTGGAGGCACCAGTACTTGAAAAAATCAAGGTAGATGACATAGGAATTTTTGACAGCCTTTTCTGAACAGTCTTTGGACTCAGCCTGGATGGGTCTGTGACTCCTTAGGGCAACACCTTTACAAGTCATCTGATGGCATGCTTGCAAATGTAACCACTCACTGTGTATGGATGTAATTAAATCATAAGCAGTGAACAACAAAATATTTATAGTGGTATGACTGGAAGAGCTATGTATTGCTATATGATGCTGGGATGTAATAAAGGAATTTCCATCTGAACTGTGAAAGCGGTCTAAAAGTCCACGGAATAATTCAGTATTTTAAAATCAAAATTTCACTGTGAGTATCACACGGTGGTTCTGCAGGGAAACTGTAGCTCAGTTTTCTCATGTCTCCCTTCTCCTTTATTGGATTGAACCTCCCACCATGGAATAGGACTTAGTAATGCAATCCTCTTTTCTCTTGCTGTCCAATTGGGAGCCTGACTGAAAGACATGAATCAGAGCACAGTGCATCAAAATATCATTTCAGAATTTTTCATCACTTCAGGATTTTTCCCAAATGTTGAATTTTTAAAATGAAGAATCTCAAGTAGCCAAACATTTTCCTTTGAGTATTGTTTTTCTATTGTTTTTAAACCACTTCTAATACTAGCCTCTTTACAAAGACAAAGTATAGACTAAGATAATTTGTATTTTTCAAGGTGATCCCCTGTGATCACAAGTGCAAAACAAAGTTATGCAGTAGGTTTCCTGCACAAAGCCAGAAGGTCACTGAATGAAAACATTGAAGTGTCTGTCTTCTATTGATCGTATATACCTGGACTGCATCTAGAATCCTAAAATATCAAAACAAGCCATTACATTTCCTGCAAAAGGACATTTTTAAAGTGTAGAAAGTGGAGGAAGAGTACAAAGCAATGATTCTGAGAGTAGAAATCATGAGGTCTGTGTTTACTGTGTCTTGGACTTCCTCATCCTCATCAGAATTCCTCCTCTGCAAAATGAGAGTAACGTGAGCATGGGGAGGATAACTTCAAACCTATGAGATGCTTAGCGCAGCATAGTAATATAATATTAATACAAATATAATATAATACAAGGAATTCACCTACTACTTCAATCTCACTAACACAATAAGAAATTAGTTCGATTCTATTACAGTAAAAACAATTGGTCTTGGCTTTTTTAAATTTTCCCGCCTTTTCTGACTTTCTCCTTTATACCTGTGACAGAAATGGACAAGATGCTCAGCTGTTTTAAGTCATCACAAAGCCATGGAAATCAGTGTCAGTAAACCAGGTAACAATTCAGTCCTTGCACATGAACAAAGGCTGTTCTTGAGGACTCCAGGTTCAGGATTTCTAGCTCTCACAGTGATGTATTGGTACACCTCGCCAAAGCTTCAACATGAACATCTATCTTGACTGTGCCATCATTTTTCTTCCAGAACCACTACGGATTTTTCTTCTTCTATGCATAGGTCAGTTTCATAACAGCATTTGCTCTGCAGGGTAGAGATAACACAAAATAAGTTAGGTAGTAAAAAACAACCAACTGAATTGCGGCTGGAGATAAAGAAACTGAAGTTCTGTATTTTTTCGGAATTCCACAGCATCTTCCAGCTTCAAAATGTCTGATTCCTTCTTCCTCTGAGGTAAAGAGGTTACAGACACCACTGCATTCCCCCTCCCCTTAACAGGGACTTCCAGCAACTAAAATGTGTTCAGAGTCATTTGAAGTCTCAGCCTTTTGTTAATAAAAAATATTTTCCTCAGAATTTAGATGCTCCAGGAACTATTGCTGCCTCTATTTCTCACTGAACACATTTCCTAGAACTGTTTTTTCTTCCTTGTCATGCTTTCCCTTTATCTTTAGATGTTAAGGACATACAATTTTTCTTGCCCTATGAGCAACACACCAGCATTTCTGTGTGGCTCATGGCCGTGCAATACGTGCTGCTGACCACAGTGGAGCCAGCTGCAGGAAGGCCTTCAGGGCATGTCAGAGGTGGGCAGTCATGTCTTCTTGGGCACCCACAGTAGGATGGAGTGGGGCTGAGCTGTCTGTGCAGAGGAGAGCCAGGGTAGCACAGAAATGTTCAGGTTACCACTAGCCCCCTAGCCAACACAGTCCAGTAAAAACCATGGGATACAGCCCTGGAAAGGAAGCACTTAACTGCACCTTAACTACTCAAGAAGCACTTAGGTTAAAAAGCTAGAAGGCTGGCAGCTCTGTATCATCTGTCCTGTGTCTCTCTGTCCTCTCAGTTCCTAGCCTAATCTTTTAATACCTCATTGTGGTTTCATGCACCCACATTCACACTGATAGGAATATACATTCTCATTTAGGAGCAGAATTTACACATGTGACTCAAGGCACAATTAATACCCATAACAGATTGAGTTTCCTCCACCTACGTTATCATGCAGACTGTTCTGCTGTGGTACAAAGAAATCAGACTCTGATCTGAAATATCACAGAATCACAGAATCATAGAATGTTAGGGGTTGGAAGGGGCCTCTGGAGATTATCGAGTCCAACCCTCCTGCCAGAGCAGGACCATAGAATCTAGGACAGGTCACACAGGAACACATCCAAATGGGTCTTGAAAGTCTCCAGAGAAGGAACCTCCACAACCTCTCTGGGGAGCCTGTTCCAGTGCTCTGTAACTCTTATGATAAAGAAGTTCTTCCTCGTGATGAGGTGGAACTTCCTGTGCTCTAGCTTGCATCCATTGCCTCATGTCCTATCACAGGGCACAAGTGAAAAGAGGTTGTTCTTTCTTCTTGACACCCAGCCCTCATATATTTATACACATTAATTAGATCCCCCCTCAGTCTTCTCCTCTCCAGACTAAAAAGCCCCAGGTCTCTCAGCCTTTCCTCATAAGGCAGGTGTTCCAGTCCCTTAATCATCCTTGTAGCCCTCTGTTAGACTCTCTCAAGTAGATCTCTGTCCTTCTTGAACTGGGGAGCCCAGAACTGGATGCAATACTCCAGGTGAGGTCTCACTAGGGCAGAATAGAGGGGGAGGAGAACCTCCCTCGATATGCTGAACACTCTTCTTAATGCTCCCATTGGCTTTCTTGGCCACAAGGGCACATTGCTGTCCCATGGATAGCTTGTTGTCCACCAGGACTCCAAGGTCCTTCTCCATGGAGCTGCTCTCTAGCAGATAGTCTCCTAACCTGTACTGGTGCATTTTATTTCTCCTTCCCAGGTGCAGGACTCTGCACTTATTCTTGCTGAACCTCATTAGGTTCCTCTTTGTCCAGCTCTCCAGTCTGTCCAAATCTTGCTGAATGGCTGCACAGCCTTCAGGTGTATCAGCTAAACCTCCCAGTTTNGGCTTTCTCTCCTACATCCAGAGTCTGGAGTTCACAGGGGCTGGTCTTAGGATTAAAGACTGAAGCAAAGAAGGTATTCGGCAACTCTGCCTTCTCTGCATCAGTTATCAGGGCTGCCACCTCATTCAGCCGTGGGCCCACACTTTCCCTATTCTTCCTTTTACTACTGATACATTTGAAGAAGCCCTTTTTGTTCTCTTTTACTTCCTTTGCCAGTTTTAGTTCTTAGAGGGCTTTGTCCTGTCTTGTTGCCTTCCTACATGTCCTGACAACTTTCCTATAGTTCTCCCAAGTGACAAGTCCCTTCTTCCACGAACTGTAAATTTCTTTCTTCCACGAGATTGCCTTCAGAAGCTCCTTGCTCATCCATGCAGATCTCTTAGCAAGTCTACTAGATTTTTTACTCAAGGGAACACACCTATCTTGGGCTTGGAGGAGGTGGTATTTAAAAATTGACCAACTTTCTTGGGCTCCTTTACCCTTCAGAGTCTTAGCCCATGGGATTCCTGAAAGTAGATCTCTGAGGAGTACAAAGTTAGCCCTGCGGAAGTCCAGGGTTGTAATCCTACTTATTGCTCTGCTACTACCTTGTAAAATACTAAGCTCCACCATATTGTGAACACTGTCGCCAAGGCTGTTCCCAACCTTAATGTGCCCAACCAGTCCTTCTTTATTTGTATTTTATATTCTCAGCAAAACTAGTTGCTTAGTACTCCTCCAAATATGGATTGATGGGAGGAGATAATGAGGTGTCAGTCACAGAGCTAGACAGCACTTCCTTGTCAGGCTGAGTGTACCAATACTCCAGATGACTGTATAATATATAATATGGATAATATTTATACGCATACACATATCTTGCCAAAATTAAACTTCCTACTTTCCCAGGTGAAGAAAGGCTTAGTTTCTGGTGTTGTTTTTTGGGGGACAGTGATGGGGGAAGGAAGAATCAGTAAGAGACTAGAATATAGTTGATGGTTTAGAAAAGGTATTAGTCAGAATTAAAAATGCAGGTAAAGCGATTAGTATAACTAGATGGACTGTATCTCTTTCTTTCACTGGAACATTTTAGAGACATTGTGATGTTTGAAGACCAAAACCAGGTCTATCTTGTGACACCATGTAGAGATTGAATGCCATTCTTCAGAGCTTCCAGGGGATTCCAGGGACAGAGACCTGAAACAGGCACTGGAGGAGTGACAGGCTGCGCCCTCCTTTTAAAAGAAATTATGTACTGGAATGAATAAAGGAGGGGCAGAGCTGAAAAAGCACAGAGTAAGGAAATGGTCTTAAAGCAGTCAGCCACCAGCAGGTCACCACCGTTCCGAGCCAGCAGCACCCCATTGGCACTGCAGACAAGGTGCAGATGTCCAGCACCAGTGCAGAGCTGCCATGGCATCCTTGGTGTATGGTGCCTGCTGCCTCAGTACTGGGGACTGTGCAGAGGAATGAATTTCTGAAGCTGGTGCTAAAGGGTCTACCAACAATAATACCCCTGCACAGTGATGATGATGATGGAGGTCATGGCACTCACCCTCTCCTGCCCTCATATGCTGGCAATGATCTGTGCATGATGGGGAGCTCCAGGAGAGCCATGGAGGCAGTGGCCAGTTACCCCAAGAGTCACATACAGCACCATGTCAGGTTGATGAGGCAGTGGGGTTCATCCCTCACATGATGGACAAGTCACTAGAGTCCGTGTCTCTTGGATCACGACTGTCAGTTTGATGACTGAACTGGGACAGTGAAGGCAATATGGGAGAATGCTGGCCAGGACCTGTAAACGTGTATTTTTTGTTCCTATCACCTATGGTAGTTCCCATGTGCGTCTACTCATCCTGTTTTGGCAGAGTTAAACTACAGTACAGAATTCATGAGCCCAACAACAGGGAATGAGCCCCAGGCTATAGGGTGCTTCCTGATCCCAGCTAACTAGTTTTACAGGGGTTTCTTGCATCTTCTCAGCTACTTAAGCAAGCTGGTATGTGTACCTGAGGATGGGATCAGGGTGGAGCCTCTACGAAGGCTTTGTATGGTATATGAACCAATATTCTTCTAAAAGGCAAGCTCAATTCAGCATGGCTTGAGCACATGGCTTAACTTACATCATCTAAATTCAAGCCTATGTTTAGGCACTTTATTCAATCTGGACTTAAATGCTTCAGTCTTCATATTTTCGTCAGCTGGAAGAAGTAGCTGAGGGGGTGGTATTGTCTGTCCCATAATTGCAAATGTAAATCTTTCTTATGGTGATCATTAAACTGTAGGTGCTGGTTTCCTGAAGGCATGTCATGCCAGGCAAAACAAGACTGGCTTTTCAAGCATTCATCCCATTGTGTCAATGGTGAAACAGACTTCCCTGGTGGAAACATGTGATTGAGTAAGTCTAATTATACCGTCCAGCTTCCAAGAACAGGCCTTTGTGTTAATGCAACAGGAGATACGTTCTCTGCCCAAATTCACAGCTGAGAGCACTCCCCAACTGCAGTAACCAGCACTATCTTCCAGGGTGGCAATACTCGTATTTTCACTTGTTCCTCACATATCTGAAATACACCCTTGTATCATAAGCAGATCAGCCCCTTGTATTGCTCTTGGACATGGCTGTTGTAGCACCATGAGGCAAATTACATGTTTGTGCTTTGGAAAACCTTTATTTCTGTACAAAACATTGCGTAAGAGTCAAAATCCTTCTAGAATAGACACAGGTGGCTCCTCCCTTCCAGGGTCATTTCTTTCTCAGCCAAGCTGTTTCTCTCAGATGAGGATTTGGAAACACTTCTGGGGAAAGCAGGGGAAGTGTTTCCTTTTAGAGTCTCTGCCTTGGTACCTTCTGCTCTTGGAAAACTTCACAATCTGATGGATGTAAAAGCCAGCAATGCCCTCCTGGGGCTAGGCAAAGGCCTGAGCCGCCAAATCATCTGTTTAACAGCTGATTTCATAACAAACAGACCTTAAAATAATATTTCTGCCATTGCATTGGCTTCAGACTTTCAGCCCTGCGTTGAATTGGACCAAGCAAAAGGAGCAGCGCTAAAATTACTTTTGAGCCTCCTTTGTCCTCCATATTAGTCCAATATCCACAGCTGTTTTTTTAATTAAATTTTCTCTCTTCTTCCTTTATGCCTGTTTCCTGATTTTTTTTTTTTCTCTGTCCTTTCTCTCATCACCCATATACTCTGCAGCTCTCCCTTGAGATGTTAGCCTCCTTCTTGTGACCACCTGAGGTGCCAGACAAGGCTTGAGAGACTGGGAAAAAGAAATTAGAAGAATGATGGAAAGGGAAAAAATAAAAACCTAAAGGAAAAAAAGCCATGTGACTTTTTTCTTTACTTCAGTGTATACAGAGCCCTCAAAACACGAGTAAAATTAATATAGGGAGCATACATCTTCAGTATCTTCCTGCAACATCCTGTCTTTGCATTTCTACCTGGAAGGTCTTCACATTCAGTCTATTCATAACCTGCTTCTTGACCTTCTCCTGTCATACCTCCAGCAATAAAAGCTCTTCCCTCACACACACTCATTCCAAAATTACCTGCTGGCTCCAGGGGGCTGCTTTCACCCCCTCCTTCTACCTCAGACAGACGATTTATTTTTGTCCGATTGTTTACATGAAGTCTTTATTTGATACAGGTCTTCCAGGACACAGACATACATGAGACAGGGAATCTCACAAGTTTCTTCACTTTCCTAATTTAGGCAGCAAAGAAAATCTTTCATCTTAACCCCTCAGATTCACTGACTGTTGAGGAAATGCTACCTTTTCGGAGGCTTTGTGCTGTACCCCTAGTTATAATGTCAGCTCTTGAGCTTGTCCAAGCACATGTGGTGACCTGCCTCAGCTTTGCCTTTTGCTCTTCCTCTCACACGGCTTATCTACAGACTGTGAGACACCACCAACCCACTTGGTGTAGAAGTAGTGAGCTGAATTAGCCAGGTTCCCCTCGCCACAAGTATGGTGGCTGTCGCTGAATGTAACTCCTCACATACACCCCTCCCCATTTTCCGCAAAAATTAGCATTCTGGCATTATTCAAGATAAAAGTAGTTATTTTTAAGCATGTATCTTAAATGTTTTAATTACTGCAGCAGCTCCCATCGAAACTTCCAGAAAAGCTCACCTCTTGGCTTGACTGGGAATAGAACCCATCCTGTAACTTGCTTGAATCTTGACTTATATTTTTGTTCTGAAAAACTGAGGAAAACTGCCTGTGAAACGCAATTTTTTCCTCCACTTAAAAAATGACATGGTTACTTTTGCCAGACATTATCTAAAAGCGTCAGAGTACCTTGGCCTGGCTGGCAAGATCATATCACCTCTAGCATGATAGTGCATCTGGGTTGGAAACTGATCTGGTCATCAAGAGGACTGCAGTTTCTGGAGAAGCTGGGAGAAGAATGGGCAGAAAATCATTAAGACTTTCAGGATTAAGTATGATCAGCTTAAATATAGGATTTCATAGTCTCATTTTTAAAGACCAATGGTAGGGGTTTATTCTTATATGTATCTTTTAAAATGCCCCTGAGCATTCCCTATTAGCTCTCTAAAAGCAGACTGATAAGGCAGTGCTTCACCTTCGTTGACAGGAGATAACCCAGGACACACTGAGGAAGGTCGTGGTGACAGAGCTGAGTACCCAGCCCCTCCTCACAACAGACATATTAAGGCTGTGTCTCAAGGCAAGGAGGTACAGCTTCAGGGAGCACAAACCTATGACACAAACAACCTCCTCCCTTTTTTGTTGGATATAGAGAACGATTGAAATCAGCACACCAGAGCTAGAGAGATCAGTGTTGCACCCTTGGTTAGATCCTTAGAGACAAATCACAAACTTGTGGAAAATGTAGGCCCTAGTCCCACAAAGCATTGAACATTATCAGCTGTCATTACCATAAATGGGGTAAAAGATGCTTGGTACTTTGTACTTGGTACTTTTTTTCCAAGCCTATATAAATACGAGCAAACTACACTAGGTAGCAAAAGATGCCAGACCAAATGATATTGTGATATATTTATGTATATTTGTGTATTAGCACAATGCATTCATTGCCATTTTAACACAGAGGGACACAAATAATTTTAATCAATGACTTTATGTGCTCAAAAATATTAGAAACTTTTTATTTACATAAAAAAGAGTTTATCTAGCTGTGGTGATTTTTTTCCTTTGATGATGGTTATGGTTTTAATAGATTGGTTTCCATGAAAAGTACTTAGTAGTTGACAAAGTAAATTGTAATACAAATAATTTGCTAACAAGGTCACATTTGCTGGGACTTTATCACAGGAGAAGAGGCATTCTTCATTGCTTTGGGACTCTGGATTCCTAATACTCATCCACAAAAGTGAGATAGGCCCATATCACCTTTTTTTCCCTACTTATTTCTTTATATGAAGTGCCATTTAAAAGAGAATCTCTGCTGTGCCATCAGCTCAATACTGTCAATTTGGATGTTTGCAAAACTTGCAGAATTTTACTTTTGACCCTTACAGAAGTCTTCTCCAAAGAGCAGCTTTCTCTCCACAAGAAATTTTTATCTTCCCCTTTTCCTGCCTGAGCTGAGGTCTTTGTAACCCTGCTGTAGCAGGGAACTAGGAATCAGTCAGTAAAACAGCTGTGATAGAATATGCAGTACAAAATGCGTATTGACTTTAACCCCAAGGTGTTTGATAAACCTATCTCTCCTTTGGCGAAGTAATTTAATTAAAGTAACATTCAGAGGCTATTCTGTTCCTAACACATTGAACTCAAGAAATTAAATAGTTTGCAATCTCTCTGAATTATAATACCTATGAACTTTTAAACTCTTTGATAATGATATGATGGTATTTTTACACCAGTTTCAGTAATACAAACTGATGGCAGAACATCTCTCACTTGCTGACAGAGAAAACAACTCTTGGAACCCAGCTGGAGCCCAGTTTTGCCCTGCAGATCAGCTGCAGCAAACACTTTCACATCACCTACAGCTCCCAGTAACCTATTCTAGACCATCCTCTCCAAATCCAACTTCTCCCAGCCCCTCTACCCTGCGAAGGAGGTGCAAAACCTATCTTTCATATGCTTGCCAACCCTGGGACCTTGTGGGAGCCAACTGCAAAGGAAGGGTTGGACCAGGGTCCACTTGTACTCTTGCGTTGCCAGCAGTGAGGCTGCTAGTCCTGGCATGTGTGCCAGGAGTTCATGACCACTACACTGGCACAAATACTAATAAAAATAGCTGACAGGCAAGCACATCCTCCTTGGGAACTCCCTGCTGCAAGGGGAAAGAGCAGTGCTTTGTGAAACAGCAACCCTGCCTCCAGCTCTACGTGACTCCACCATGGGCCAGCAGCCACCAACAGGCACCATTTGTTCTCCTAGGTGCCTTCTCCAGCAGTAACACCACTAGAAGCACATAGTTAAAGAAAGCTAAGCTCAGTAGGGAGCAGGTGTGGAATCAGAGGTGCCAACTAGACTGTACAAGTATTTGGGAGTCTAAAGTTCGTAATGTGTGTCTATGGGATAAGGAAGAGTTTCAGTTGTGTTTCTGTCCCCCATCTGTCCCATAACATGTGCTAAGTTATAGTACATGTAGGAAATTCATCAATGCAAGATGTGGAGCAAGAGCATCTCTTCTCCACAGGGATGCCTCTGGCTGCAGACCAGCCCCCAGACATCCCTCGCTGAGGAGGCAGCCCCAGCCCATCCCTGGAGGCTGCCCAGCTGCTGGAGGCTGCAGGAGGAGGCCCAGGAGCCCAGCATGTCTCCTGTGGCATCGTTTCCCATGACCCAGCAGCCCTATGGAACAATTATATCAAGCTGCTTCAGTCCTGCATCCCAAGGGAGGGGGCAAGTTTTGAGCACTGCAAGCAGCTGTGGGAGTCTGTGGGTTTGCAAATCCTCATATTTATATAGGAATGGCAAAGTCTGTTGTACGTGTTTCATGTACAGGACAGATGAGTTCCAGTGGGTGAGTGAATAACTCCCTGTTTTGGTTGTGTTGACTGCACTTGTAAGCAAGCAGCTTGTTAAACAGTGAGAAATTATAGGCAGCATGACCTCTGGTAACCAAAAGCAGGAGACAAAGCAGAAATTTCTAGCAGCATCTTTTAGAGCAAGCTCAGAACATGCATAGCTCTGTCTGGCAACTACTGTCAGGTTTTATGGGACAAATAAAATAGTTTGTATTACTTCAAAATACAGAATGAGGATTGTCAATTACTCCTCCACTGCTTAAAAACCCAGGTGAACTCCAAGGGTGTCAGTGAGTTGGACCAGGTCCAGACTTAGAACTACTTTAGGACTTCCTCAATTTGTGTGTGCCTAGGTGGTGCTGAATAACCCATTTTCATGTTTTAAATATAGCCTTTGTTCTTTTCTTTTTAACTGGATTTGTTCCTGCCAGGACATCACGTGTTTCTCCTGTGTCATAACCATTAGTTCTTGCGGATTTTCATCTCATAGGTATTTTGAATGCAAGCCTAACTTACAGCATTGGCATTAAGTTCTTAACCAACAGACTTGCTGTTGCCATTTCCTTTTAAAGCTTGGCTGCAGAAGGTCTTGTATAGGTCTATGGGTTAGCACACTTGCTCTAGAAACAGGACAACCAATGTCAATCACTCCTGTGTCTGGAGGGGGCCCTTGGCTGTCCTACATGAGGAAGAGGGCATGCGGGAGCCCTATCTCCATCTTGCCTTTGGTGAAACATCTGCTTGTTAATCTCTGTATGCGTACCTGGTTGGGGAGAAGCTGCAAGGGGAATCGACTACTCACCTGTTTGTTAGGATGCCAATGGAAAAGGCACATATGAATCCCTTTGTGTCAAGGATCTGAGTCTCATTCCCCTGCCCAAACTGCAGGACAGGAGTCTGAATGTCCAGCAGGAATGCTTCTGTGTGCAGTGCCTGTGTTTAAAAGCGAGCAACCCCAGCCCCAGTATCCCTCAGAGCTGGGACTGCCCTGTGCTCTTTCCCTGAGGGTGAGCCTGAATACTCGAAGCACTGGTTTTGTTACAACCAGTTAAAACCACAAACTTGAACAAGGTAGTTTCTGCAGCAAGAGAAAGCATAGATGAGCCGGGTGAGACACTGGGCATAAACTCTTCCTTGTCCCCCATGCATCCTGGCAGTATGACTCCTCTCCACTTTTCATGGCTTCCTGCCTCACAACAGTCAGCTCCTCAGGGACCTTTGGAAGAAAATCTCCCTTTCTGTCACCTCTGCGTGCATATGTTGTTTTTCCAGGCTCCATCCTTGCTGAGCCTCCCCTTTCTGCCTATCCCAGCCTGTGTCCCCCAGCCACCTCTGTCCATTTTCTGCCCCATGAGCTCCACATGTCTCTGTGGGCACAGGCAGGGCTTGAAGGTGGCTTGCCCCCATCTCTGCTCCTCAGCCACAGCCTTTGTAACAAAATATGCAGCCCTTACATATACTCACACAGGTAGCTCTCCACCTCCACTCCTGGGGATGCATGGGCTAGTCCCAGCAGCAGTTCTATGAGTCAGCCATCTCAGTTGTCAGCCATTCCCATCACAAGACACACCACATCTCCAGCACAGCTCCAATCCTTGCTTTTGGGCTCCTCCAACAGAGATCTCTGCTCTCCCCAGCATTGCTGTGTGTATCTCCTTGCACACCTGCCTTACAGAGGGGACTGAGCCGACATACTATTTCCCTTCTGAGAGTCCCTTGTGTCAGAGTGGGTATAATCACCCCTTCCCTTAAGCATAAGGGGTTTTGGAAGAAATATGGCCACAGCATATCATGTACTGCCCCCTCGATTAGTCTTCTGGTAGTGGGGTTCTGCTGTGGTGGAGACTACAGCAACTGATGGAGAGGGACTGTTGGGAAAAGCCGCAGCAAAAAGGAAGATAAAACCAGGAAATAAAAGTCAGACCTGCTGCTGTGCATGGAGAACACCACAAAATATGTGCTAATAGAGCAGTTGTACAGCAAGGCTTTCCCATGTCTAAGGCAGACAGAGATTTCCTCAGTCACTTCATCAGCTCAACACACGAAGTTCTGACCCAGCTGCAGTGCTGTGATACAACCAAAGCTGTTCTAGCTTGTTAAGCTACCTCACATCAAGGGGGTGAGCAATGTTGGCACTTAGCATTGGCCTGGTTCACTTGATTCCTCCAGCAAGACATTTGCAACCTCATAATTCCAAGATGCACCAAGGTTTTCAGCTGGGATGTATTTTGAATGAATGCATGATACTAAGAATTGTTGATACACCATTAGAAATCATAGGAGTACATAAAATTTTCTTCTATATAAAAATAATACCTTGACTTTTCTAAGGAGTAAATCCTGCTCTCTTCCAATGCTAGTGTGTATCTGGCGTGTCATCACTGAAGCCACGAGCAGTAAGAATAGTGTTTTAAGGAATATTTAGAGATAGTTTTGCATTTTCCATGTATGAGTCCATAGACATATTTGCATAATTGAACAGTGTTGTTTGGTTGTTTTGCAAAATTAATGATAAAAATAAAATTTCTAAACAACAGTCTAGTATGACAGTATTTCTTTTAATGTGAGCTGAGCTCCTCCATTGCCAGGTTTCCACTCTGGGTGTTCAGCAACGAGAGATGCTCTAAGAGGCTTCCCACTGGAGTAGAGATGTTATCTCAAAATACATATTTAATCTTGAATGTAAAAAAAAAAGTCAATGTATCAAAGATAAAATTGTTCTTGGAAACAGATATATTCTGATCTGCAATGCTCCATTTGCAGGGCTGTACTTTTAATGTGCACTTTCATGACTTGAATTCTAACATCTTGTTTCATTGAGGGTTGGAACTGTCCTTTCAAGCCTTACAGCTAAAGTAAAAGTTTCTCCTAGTGCTGAGAAGCAGGCGTGCTGTAACTGCTGCTAAGGACTTTGCCGTAGTTTTATCACTGTCTCAGGGAGACTGGTTTGATTTTCTGAGCCGCTAGCCCTCGGAGTCACTCAGAAACTTTGACATGCACCTCATCAAAGTCACAAGGCAGGTTGCACCACCTTGGATTTGCTTCACAAGAACCAAAAGGTACCCCCCACTCCTCACAGAAGACATGCAGGAACAAGCATAATCTGAACTACTTTTGATACTTCCAACTTCGATTAGTAACATTTCCCTAGCTGGGGCAAAAGCAGCAGCTAAGGCCAGAATGGCCAGATTGGCATGCTCAGGGAGGTTTTCTCTTGATGTACAGCCACTCAGAAAAACTTGTAAATCTGTTCCCACAGCTAAAAGTTGCTGCTCTGATTTGTTAGACTAGCCCCCAGCTAACCCATTTCATGGGAATTGACTGCTAGTGCATCTGATTCATGTCTTTAAAAGGCTCTGAGCAGCGAGTGACCCTAGGTTATTACAGACAGGCAACTTGTTTCTGTAAATTCTCCACTAGGAGAGAGATCAGAATATACTCAACCCACTCTCATTTCTTCTTCATGTATTTACTCTGCATGTAAGCTTAACTGGTATATGCTAGGAATATCTAGTAGATCTACAGCAATATTTGTAAGTTCTCCCAACTCTAATGCAGGAAAGCCAAATCTCTTGATTCACTACACCACGTTTCTATGTGAAGTATGTAGAAGGCATGGTCAGACCCATGGGCTATTTCTCAAAAAGGAGTGAAAAGATTTCTGCTTTCTTCCACAGTGAAGTATGTGTGCCTCTGGAGGGTGAGCCAAGAGAGAGTGGTACTACAGGGAAAAAATTCATTATTTGCCTGCCTGTCACGTGGAGAAGAAAATGCGAGGAAGAGAGCAAAATTTAAAGACAGAACAAACAATTTCTCTGTTCCTTCAAAGTGCAACCTCCCTTAAAGATTGCTGTGCTTCTAAAAGATAACAGCATCTATATCTTCATGATCCCCAGACTGCACAGATGCAAGCGAGGCTGCATCTCCCCACTTCTAAGTAGCTAGCTGAATCCAGACCCCAGAGAACAAGGATATTGTGTTTTCATGGGAAACTGCATGTTACTGCATATAATGCCCAGTGAAAAATTTCCCAAAGCTACACAACATACAGAGCCCATGCTCTCCTTGACACAAGGGGGATGTCTAACAATGCTAACAGACAAACAAAAAAATTACAGAATAAACAGGGAGACACTTACATGGGTATTTGAAGGAACACTGTGACAGAGAACCCTGTCAGTGGAGGGATTACCAAAAAAAAAAGTTAAAAGTTGTCAAGGATTCAGTTACTTGTCTGGCTGGGAGCTGGCTTATGAAATGAGAGCTGTAAACCACAAGCTGTGCAGAACTCAAGAACCACATCTGAAGATACAGTGCCCTTCTCTCCTAAAAAGCAGTAAACTGTTAGCAGCAGAGCAGAGAGCACATGGTCTTCAGGCACACTGCACTACTGTGATACTGTGCTGCTGCTTTACTGTCCCCTGCAGCAATTCCCATTTTGCAGTCACTTAAAGGCAGATTCTATGTATTAGATGATCACGGCCCCCTCCAATTAGGTCTAACTGATGAAATTGAGGGACCATTGTTTGGAAACCATGGATCAACAGGTTGTTTCTAAAAAGAGAATGAAATGAATAAGAAAAATTTATGAAGTCCACAGTCTCTGGACTAACTATAACTCCAGCTATATCCGAGAAACTGATCAACAAAGCATGTCTCATGGTATTTTTGGATAAAGGACTGCTCATGTGCAGTGCACTAGAATCAAACAGAAATGTGTGCCAACTCATCTGACCTGTGTATACTCTACCAATTGGAGGTTGATGAATTCTACTTATCTGTGTCTATCCTCAGCCCCACTGCCACTGAAAATTCCACTGCACTGCAAATTATTTACTGCTCCTCGGAATCCTTCATGAGCCCCAGGAGTGGTTTCTCCATCAACTCTGCCCATTTTCATTTGGTAAACAGTGACATTTCCCCTGCTTTACAACTGAAGCTAAAAATAGACTCTTTCATTTCAGAACTTCCCAAACTTCATCAGAATTGTGTTTTATGCAGCAGCACAAGCACTGGTAACAAATCTGGGGTTACGAATCGCTGTGAAGAACCAAGAAAGGATCAAAGTAAACTGGGCATCGAAAGAACCATCTCTTCCTCTTCAGGAGGGGATCATGCTTTGAACAGATTACAAAATACCACAAATCGGGAACCAACACCTCCTCTTTAAAAACACATTTACAAGAAAGCAATTAAAAGTACTATTCATAGCCACTATTCATAGCTTTTTTTTGTTCATAGTTTATTAAATGAAACAAACCAGAACACAGATAAAACACAAAAGTAAGATCTGCATTCCTCTTGTCTCATCTGTAAGGCAGTCCTTTAGAATGAACAGCGAGGAGCTCCTCCAAGTACAAAGGCCAAGACAGACCACAGTGCCACAATACCAGAGACTCTAAAAGGCAAGAATAATAAAATGCTGTTAGGCTACTTATATTTATGGCCTAGTTTTGTCTTTATTAAGCACCGAGATTCTTTTCCAAATTGTCAGGTCAGAAATTCACCCTTCATGAACATCACTGTCACTGCCTCACGAGGGGTGCACTTTGAATCTAGAATTCTCTCCCACTACAGAACTTTTGACTCTGCTGTATTAAAAACACATCCATCCCACACCTGGGAGACTCTGCCTCCCTCTCCTCAAATCAGAGCTAGCACTACGGCTTACTGAGATAACCCTCTGTCTGTTATGATAGCACATACATGGTTTTGTGCTATCCATGGGGAAACATTCCCTGGTTAATCAGGATCAAGATTCAAGTCCAGCTGCCCAGGGCTGAAAGGTCACAAGTAGCCACCCAGCAGTTGACAAGTGAACCTGCTTCTGAACCCCCTGTTCTCCTGAAGGGCTGGCAGAAGAACACTGCAAGAGAGCAGCAGACTGCTGCTGTGACAGGGCCAGAAACCCTGAAAGGAATGAGTTTTCCCCCTTCCCATTCCTCTGATTTCCGTAACTCACTGAAGCAGGCAGTTCACGTGTGGAGAGTGTCTCCAGTAGCGATAGAGGGAAATCCGCAGATGAGGGTGATGCTTATAATCCCGCACAACAAGCCTGATGCTGTAACGACAGCAGATGTCATGAGCTGTGGGCTTCCAAGCTGCTTAGAGCATCCCACAGCTCAGGACAGAATTATCTTTATCTAAGAGTTGTCACAGCAGAAGGCAAGTAGGATGAAGACTTGGATCAGAGAGGACCAAGGGACAAAAAAAAAAATAAGACTTTCCAATCACTTACTGCTTAAATTTATTGGAGAGCAGAATGAACTGGTTCTTTGAAAGCCGTCTGACATCAAAGCGACAAAGAGCTTTAAACTCTTGGTAAATCTGCCTTTCATTCATCCCTGGCCAGCCTCGGACATGGACAACCAAGAGAGGGGGATGTTGGCAGGGAGCATCTTCCCCAGAAAAATTCTGGAAAATGTACAATACTGAGACATATCCGAGTTTGGAAATACTACAGAAGCACTTCTAATATAATCAGAAAATATGCAAAAAGTGACACATAAATAAGACAAATTGTACAATACAGCTATTGGTGTGAAATTATTTTTCTTTTGTCCCATGATTCTTCTAAACGTAAGTCATAAAAGCAAACTGTCAGAATTACTACAGAGAAACTACCAGAGAAATAGGAAGCTCTCCTACAGAGCAGAGAAAATCAGGGCAATGTAAACTGACTAGTGCCATCTTACAGGATAACAATACTAAAACATTCCACAAACCAGAAATTCAACTCATTTGCCATTTTGATAGGTCAACTGTGTCATCTGTATGATGGCAACTTCTGCCAAGGTGGGCCCAGGAACTCGTGGATTTTTCTCCTCTGGTGAAGCCATCAACTAGGCTACCGACCTACGCACCCCACAAACTGGTCACAGAGACCTGCAATTGATACGCACAATGCTTGAAACACCACCTCGGATGAAATTCACTTTGTTCAGATGCTCGGCTAACACGGCGAGATACTTAGAGAAAGAAGGACCAGCCTCCACTGCATCACTACATCAGAAAACAAAATGGAACAAAGTTTTTTTTGCCCAGCGCTGCACTACTGCACAGTGTCTTCGGAACATAGAGCTCCTGAAGGAACTCTTTAACTAGTGACAAAATAGGCATTTCAGATCTTGGCATCTTCTACAGAAGACAAAAAGCTGCAAGGTAAGGGATTTGAGCAGTTGCCTCTTAGGAACTTAACTGGAGGCACTGAATCACACAGATTTCAAAAAAGGAAAGTAATGGAAAATGATGTGACCCTTAACCAAGTGGGCTGAACTTGAGAGAGCTTGTTGAAGGATCAAGGAGTCACAATGCCATTTCCCAACCCCTGAGCCATTGCATGGCTGACTTCATTTTTTTAAATGTCAGCTTTGACATAAAGCTACTACTTTCAGATTTATAAAATAAAAATCTAATTAGAACAGTGACATTTCCAATAACACTTTCTCTTATCCAAAAGGAAGGCCAACATGCAAAACAAAAAGTCAGCCAGAGTGAACTGACCAATTTCCCATAGGACCCATCCATGTAATAAAATTTTCAGTAAACATTTAAACATCACTCACGCTGTGGATCTGCACAGTAGCAAATGAGCTGATTTCAGAAGAACTAGAAGGAGAAATGATGAGGTGGCATTAGAAAGAACAAAGCAAAAGAAACATATGGATGGAAAGCAAAAACTCACTGAAGTGCAGCTAAATTACTAAAAGCAACAGACTGTATATAAACAAATATCTCTTAGCATCAAATGGAGCTGCAGAGCAGGGAAGGAATTGCCAAGTCCCAACACAAACTCTGAAGAAGTGTTTAAGAAGCATTTTACCTGAACCACAGAGAAATGCATCATAGCCTGCCTCGTGAGGAGATTTCGTCTCAGCTGTAAGTGTCCAACAAAAATTAAAAAGGAGTAAACACTGTTAGCACACTGTGGAAACTTCTCCACTGCAGAATCCTAACAGTCATAAGATCCAGTGTTCTGGAGTCCTTGCCCACCCCCAGCTCTGCTTTCTTCCTCACCCTGAAAATTTTACACCCTATGGAAAGTCTATGCTTCTACCACACATTTTAAAACAATACCAACAAAAAGGCAGCAGTTACACAAATGGCTGAGAAGCTTAGTGAGATGCACACTAAAAAAATTTCAACTTTCATGAAGATCTAACCAAATTGTGTTGTATACGTTATGACGGTATGGGAACAGCTTCCAAACATAGGAGGCCCTGAGCTGCAGAACACCATTCTGCCAGGAGAAGCCAGGAAACGTCTCCCTCACAGCCAGTATCACACCATGTACTGAACACACCCTCCTGGACACGCAGCACCACTAACCTTGCATGTGAGCCACTGAGGTCTTCCTACTTTCTGGGACCTCTTTGCCATTAGCTCCCACTATTTTCCACTTTAGGACCACTGTTTCCTACCTCCCCCTTGCCCCTTCCAAGGGCTACTGAAGCTTCACAGGCCTAAGTCAGGCTCAGTTCAGTCCAATGCCATTTGTGCTCACAGCATGATGCAAGCCTGCCAGTCATTACCCCTGGCAGTTACCAATTATGCAGAACACATGATGTCTTGGGAGCCCAGGCTTTGGGTCTGAACAAAAATGTGTATCGGCAGCTTGGTGCATATTCAGCAGACCCACTGGCACTCACTCATGCTTTGCATGTGGACACCCACAGAGTAAAACAAAACCATTTTTAGCTACTGGACTTTGAAGATTTGCTTAAGAACATACCGTATCTTGAGCAGTCACTTGCAAGAGCTATCACTGGGCATGCTGAATCTTTGGGATTTAGGTTGCTGCTGAAGACAAGCAGATGTGTAAGACTTTTGTCTTTCCTCATTACATTAGGGATAAATTACTGTTCTCTACTGTGGCTTCATTTCAGAAAAATCTACTGAAGACTCTAACAGGAACTTTGGTAGTATTCTGTGAAAAGGCTAAGATACTTAGCTGAATAGTATCTATCAGTTTTCTTCCTGAAAACTAACTCCTAAATACTTTCTCAGTCTCCTCCCTCAAACTTTCTAAGCAGCAAGGCTGCTCTAATTGCATTAAAAAAAAAAAATAATTAAAAAAAAATGAACAGAACTACAAATCAATGGAAAACTTCAAGGAAAGAGTTTGACTAGATCATTCTATTTGAATGGGGAACTCTGGAGGACAGATTAATGAGATACCCATGGAATAACTGAAATAAAAAGAGCGAGCAAACAAGCATAAAACCTCATGAAAATCTGCAGTTTGAAGTTGCTAAAACAAACAAAAAACAGCAAGACAAGCCAGAATCCCAGTACTGGTTTTATAAGTACTAACTTTGCATCTCCTTATTGGGAGTAGTAGACAAGGGGAAAGAGGTGAAATTCTCCTTTTCTTCACAAAAATTGACTTGAAAACAATTTATCAACAGTGTAAAAGCAGTGTAAAAAAGAGCACTCTTCTACCGTGCCATGGCTAAGCTAATGAGATACAGTATCTACTCATGTGCTCCACTTGGACAACATATGTAGTTACTGCTTTGGGATCAGTGCAGCTCTTCCTTGGGAGCTCACATTTAAAATTAGGGTGCATTTTCACTGAGAACCAAAATGCAATTATTTCATAACTCAAGAAACACACAACTCTGAAGTTGTATGTAAGACTGTCTGCAAGCCAAACTTGTGACCAATGAAATAATGGTGGTAGTGAGTAGTGACTTAGAACAAATAATTAACTACACAATTACTTTAAAAGAAAGATGAGCAAATCTGCTCTTAAATTTAGAAAGACAAGAAACCAGATGAAAAACATTTAGGAGGGAAAGTATGAACATATGAAATGACATGACTTTGAAATATCTTTACCAAGAAGTCAAAGGGATTGTTGAAGGCTTTATAGCCCACCACTTACCTGCACAAAACTGCATATACCTCTGAAAGATTAGATACTCGAGGAAATGGACATTTCTATAAAAGAACATGTTAGAAAACCAATCAAGACAGACATCATGGTAAGTGACTTCATTTACTGGTACTGCTGATTCATTAAACGAGATCTAAAATCAGAATGTCTCAGGACATCGCTGAGAGCTGGCCACAGTTCTGTAACCACAGGGCCCTGAGGAAAGACATCCTCTCATCTGGGTGAAAGACAAGCTTTAACTCCAAACAAAAAGACTTTTGCATCCCACCTTCCAGACTGATTTTGTTACGGTCTTGGTGTCTATGATGACAGGAAACAGGTTGTGAACGTTACTTTTGAACTCCTGATAGCTTTCTGAAAGCAAAACACATGTAGAGAAAGACACTGTAAATCTGAGGAAAAGCCAATGGTATTTTTAATGAGTAAGAAAGAAATGTGAAGTCAGAGGAACAATGCACCACTCCAGCAGCGAGAGCTCAGAAAAGGCAACTAGCACGGCTGCTTGCTAAGCACTGTGTGTGGCTGGGGTGGCAAATGACCACTGTGCTTTTTTTGTTCCATCCCTATTGCAAAGGCAGAAGCCTGGGGACAGCAGCTATGTACAACATTACCTGGAAGAGGCTTGTAGAACTTGTCATGAAGATGCATAAGGTCCATAAGCATGTTGTGTCCCACCAGGGGCTATGGGATGAACATAAACGAAACAGCCCATTGGAACATATTTTTGAAGAGAGTTCAGAGATAACTTATTTAGGCATGCTCAACAGCTGTAATCCTTCCCTCTGGTGGACTGCATCCACACATGCTCACCCAAAAGTCATTCAGGCTGCAAAGCTCACAGGAGGACTGCTGCTTTTGGGAAATCAAGACTTGAGGATTCTCTAAGGAGGATATTTTTTCAGCAGCATTGTAGCTCGAGTGGACCTAAGGAGCTAAGTGGAGTCTCAGTTCTGCTAACACTGATAAAACCTTCCAACAGTTTTATAGGTCCACTCAAAAGGGGAGGGGCAGCTTTTGCCTGCCTATTGCTCATAACCTTCTGCAGCTGAAAATCATTCAATGATCTGCATACATAATAAGAATTTCCACACAGTCAGACCAACGGTCCACATGGTCCAATAATCTGGTCTGTCACATGCTGAAAAACATAACTTGCCCAAAAGGCAAGAACCTGCTCAGCTTTCTTAGATGGTGACTCATGCTGTGTAACAAGGATTTTCAACGTTGCAGACTCCTACATTTTCTCAGGTGACCTAAAAAACACATTGCAGAACGAGTTCTGGCTCCCTCTCCCCTGGCTGCACTTGAGTTTTCAGGAGTAACAGAAAAGCCACACAGGGAAATCTAGTGCTTGGATCCATAGATCTTAGTATACTTTGGGAGCAGAACCTCTAATGTAATGCTTAACACTCATTTTTTCTAACCTTGACCGCAACCTAAGAACTCATCTCAGTGTTACTGACAACTAAACAGGATAACACTGAATTAGTTGAGTCATTTAATACAGATTAGTACTTTAGCTTTTATTATCCCTTTACCTCCAGTGTAGTAAATCCAAATGAGATGAAAAATGAGAGTAGAGATGAGGCATTTTACCTTCTTGGCTTTAACAAGTGTATGGAAGAGGTTAGTGAAGCCCCGGGCAGACAAGAGAATGAGCTCCTTCTGGCAGTAGTCATAACGAGAGTTCTCCAGAAGCTGACGATGCTGTGGACTCACTTTTTTCACCATTACCTGAAAAGAAAGTGATTGGGTGTCTTAGCCTCCCCATGCTAGTTGTATGTACATCGTCTACTGGGGGTCAGCACTGCTGAGGACAAGTTCAGCTTCTAGGCTACGAAAGATGGAGAAATAGTGCATCCCCTTGAACCTCAGGACTGTCTCATTTCTCTTCTCATATGGAGATTAGTGCTCCAATAACAAAAGAGTCCTGCTCTAAGGGTGTCTTATTAATGCTTTTCTTGTTAAGGGGATGGTTCCTACCACAGTTTTTTTGTATTATGAAATTAACATAGTTCAATTTAACTTGACACCAATACAGTAGAGTCCATGACACTAAAAACCACATAGCAATCACATAGAGTCCCCAAAGGCCTCAGGTGAGAAAGGCTGTGTCAATCTGTCACTCTGTTGACACTGGTTATCAGACCAAAATAGTACTAATGGAAAAAAAAACAAACAACAACCTTCTGTAATCTATTTCTAAACTGACTGGTATTATCTCAAAACACTTAGTGAGTAAGTCCACAGCCATAGGTTTAATTCAGAAAATATTGCACCAAATGTAAAATAGCAATAGCAAACAGCAGGCCATATAACAGACAAGTCTTCAAAGCAACTGCATGGCAAAAGTCAGCAAAGGAAAATCACAAAAAAAGGCTAAAAAAAGTACATTCTTGTGAAGGTACTGAAGGAGAGTTCTAACAAATTCTGGAAACACAGAGAGGGTCCCTCCAGAAGTGCCCCAAGGACAAGCACTTCCAGCTCAAGATATTTTATGGCTATGGGACAAACAGAAACCAAAGTTACTCAGTTTTCTGGATCCCTTTTCTTGGGATCCTACAATCAACACTTCCCAGAACATTCCTTTGTCATTGTCTTCTCCTCCTGGACCCTATCATTAAAAGTATAAGCAACATCTCAGAGTCCCTGCAAGAACAGTAGTCCTATGTGTCTAGGTAGAAACCTTCCTTTTAAAGATTCACATTTACATCTCACCTTCTTGTCACCCAGAGGCTGTGTCCAAACATTTTGGAGAGCCTGTCTCAGAACCAGCTGAACTTCAAGCATCTGATTGTCTGAGAAAAAAAAAAAGTAGTAGTAAAAACTTTAGAGGTGCAGGCAAAACTATTTAGGAAAAACCATTTTTCCAGACAGAAAGACTGATCAGATGTTTCTCCTCCAGTGTATAGAAAATACTCCTGGATGTATGATCTGGGTACATTACCATACATGATGATTAAAAAAAGGTCATTAAAAAAAAAAGTCACTGTGAGAATTTCAGGCAAATAAGCTTTTGTGAAGACACAGAGGAAAGAAAAAGACTAATTGAAAAGGAGAGGGAAGAAGGCTACTACTCTGAAAAAGACTGACTGTGGTTTTGGAAGGTTTCAGAGCAAGACACCCAAAAGCCAAGCACACGTGAGAGGTATCAATGCATTTTCCCCCACAGCTGATAAGGAACCCAGTCCTCTTCTGAACAGCATTCAAAAAGACACCTTAATCAGTCTTACTGCTTACTTAAATAAATGTCTGTCTTGTCACAGATGCTCACCATTGTCAGACCCTATTAAATTATCAGTACCATATCCGCTACAGCTGACACAGCAGATACAGAACACAGCACACTCCACACCTCCTGTATTTCACATTCTGCAAAATGGCATCAACAGACAAAGCCTTAAATATTTTTTGTCCTTCCTAACCTTTTCTGTATTTTATTCCCTGACCTAGAAGATTAAGGTTTGGTTTCTGTGAGCAACCTACAAACTGCTCTTTGCTACAATTCCTTGTGCCTCAACTCCTCCAAACCACCACAGGAACTCCTCAGCTCTGCTACAGCACTCCCAAAAGCTAATGCAGGTGGTAAGTGGCCTATTTATCCCCCCTGGCATACGTGTGTCTCCATGGGGCTCTTTGCTGCCCCACATGAGAAGGAACAAGCTCTGAAAGGTATGTGCCTTTCCCTTCTCCAAGGGAAGAAAACAAAACCCAATCACCCAGGATTTAAACCAAGTCAAAATCTGTCCTGATCCAGAACAACTACAAATTCTCCAGTTGCTGCTCTGAAGCAGCACAAAATGTAAATTGGTTACCACAATACATGCTCCAAGCACCTAGACAGCCCCTTCCACTACAGAAAGGCCACCACTCCAACAGAGCAGAAAAGCAGAGCTCAGAGATGAATGCTTGAGAGGAACCGAGGTGTAGGTATGGGCAAAGAGTTGTGAAGGCAGGATGGGCACAGATGCTTTCCCTCTCAACAGAGCAGTTTAACAGAATAGGCAGCAGAGGACAGTAACAGCCCCAGAGGTTCACAAGTGAGGAAGCCACTCAGAGCCCACAGGTGCCTAAGGGAGGCTGCTCCCCGTTTCATACCATTCAGATCCTGCAGAATCATAGTCTCCTCTTCCTCTGCTGCAGCTATCCAACAAGTCACTTCATCAATAGCCTTCTTCAGCACATCTCTGTCCAGGCCACTAAATCAGGATCAGGAGGAAAGAGGCAGAGTGTGGGAAAAAATTCTTTACAGATACATCTGTAAGGCCTTGTGCCTTACTGTGGGAATGCAAAAACATCATTTCCCAACATTTACCCAACTCTCCAGCTTGTACCCTGAGATCTGTCTTCCTTCAGACAGACCACAGCACGCTGGAACAGCTGGCAGCAAGACATTCAGTCTAATAGGCTTTAATATTTCTGTAAAACATGATCTGACTGAAGGTGAGCTGTCAACACAGTCAGTACTGAGGAGCCACCTCTCTGAATAGTACTCACCTGTTGACTTTCCAATTACCCGCTGAGAGGTGCTGGCTGAGGATCTTCTCCTGTACCTCATTCATGTATGGGATTCCATCTTTGAGGAACTGAGGGGGAAGAAAAAAAAATGCCAGGTTGGTTATTGAACTTTCTTGCAGCATATTAGAGAATATCAGGTTAGCCAGGTCCAAAAGATGCATATACTTGGAAGATGCTGGTGTTCCTCATTTTCAGAATATCCTCTTCAAAAATACAAACCATAGGTAACCCAAGATGCATTCTTATGTAAATAAGTGTCTATGTATGGAGGACAGAAATGGATTTTTGTCAACTGTAATCAATTTTTTTAGCTCTGCTTTTCCTTTCCTTTCCTTTAATGAGATACTTCAAGTGTCAAGGTACCATTATGCTTTCTGTCCAGAAGTGCTAAACAGTGCTCTTATGTGATGACATGGTCTGAATGTTACAGGAAATGTGGCAATATGTAAGACGCAGGTAAACTGAGACTTCCCAACCTTCATGGCTAGTAAAGACTCCCACTAGTATTCATTTAATAACTCCTCATCTCACCAGGGATAGGTTTTCTTTTTTTTGAGGAAATCTCTTAGGCTGACAAAGATGTGGTTATTACCCCTATGGCAGTTCAGAAAAAACAGCACTCGCTCTCCCTGTTGATAAGGAACCACATAATGCATTCATACTTGAGCAAGATGATATTTACCTGAGAAATGTAACATTTAGGGATATTAATCCAAATTTCTCCTGTAATTGCACAGACTTTCTCTGTTCTAGATTTCTGGCAGAGAAATTACATACCTTATTATAGTCAAAGCCATAATGAGACAGGAATTGAATGCTAGATGCAGAGAGAGTGAACTCAACATCTGTAACTCCCAACGTTGACGGAAAGAGAAAAAAGTTGTATGAATGCACCACATACCTACAAAAAAAGAAAATTCTCTCTAGAACATAATTACAAGAAATAGCTCCTCCCAAGAAAATTCTGCGTAAAATCTCAACTGCTCTGTCCTTATTATAACAGAAAACTGCTTTTTTACTTACTTGTTTGAATTTTCATTTGAGAATATTGCCAGACCTGTAAGAGAGAAACCTCTGTTGAAATGGCAATGTTTCAGCTGGATGTCTACAGACGCTGGGAAAATTAGGTAAAGGATGTGGGGATGCCCTGATGGAGTACATCTTTCATTCACTAATGCCACACACAGTACAAATCTTAACAGCAACTGCCATGCCACTCCTCAGCTCCTCGAGAGCTGAACAGGAATGAGCTTTTAGTGCTGAGTGGAAAAAGGAGTCAAGTCTGATTAAATAGCAAATGGATTGAGCCATGGGTGAGAAGAGGTGAGCTGGTGACAAAAATCTCCAACCATGCATACACGGGCATCATGTCAAGGGTAAGAGTTTGACATTTGCCTGTCAGAGCCCCAAGGACTTCCGCTGAAGCAGTTTTGCAAAGTTAAAAATAAACAGGCTTAATTTATTAAAGCAACAGACCCAATAGATTTGGAATTGCTATTGATAAATGCATGAACTGCAAAAAATCAAGCTTGAGTTATTAATTCCTGAGTAACATCTGACAAACCTGGGGGTGGAAGTCTTTGCAGTAGCAGTGTAACATGTAACAGTGATGCTAGCAAAAGGTATGCTCTGTATTGAAGGTGCAGTTCTTGCCAAGGCAGCGTCCCTGTCTTGGGTGGAAGAGGAGCACAGCCCGTCAACCACCTTTGCTAGACCTTCAGTCTTTTCCCCCCAGAGATAACATTCCCTTCATGGCTTTTTAGATTCTAATCCTGACTGTGCCTGCTTCCTATGTGACATTCAGCATGACTTGGGTGGAGAACTGGTTAACATAGTCATATATGTTTAGCATGTACCTCATTAGGCTCATTACCATATTCAGGGTTATATTCATTTTTACAGATAATTAGGCGAAAATCTTCACTCAGACACTACAACCTTCAAAATCTATGTCAGAGCTGCTTGCTTTTGTTGGTTTAGCCAAAACAGGACCATCCTATCTCCACAAGGCTCCCTCCTCGGCTGTTCTGCACGCCAGCTCAGTGGGTCTCAACCCCCAGAGATCACATAGGGATCTCACAGTCACAAGTATCTTAACCTTTCTCCAGAAGCTCACTAAATTAGCCCGCGTTCCTGTCACGTGGCAAGTTGGGCAGCTATCCCACACACAGGTCTGTGGGTCCAACTATACTACAAAAGCATTTAGAAGGAGCTAGGCACCACAATGAACTGAAACATGCTTTTTATAACTTTGGTTCTTTTTTTTTGTATTAACCTCTAAAAAGAACATTAAGATCTTACATAGCCTAAGGCTTTCAACAATATTTTAAAGCTTTTGGAGCTGGTTTCATGACCTCTAACTAGTTTTTAACTGTCAGTAGCCCTCCACCAGCACCAAAGACCCTTGCGTTCATTTTTATTGTTAAGAGCCTCAGAAATACTAGCCTTCTTTTTCCTCCCCGATAGTGCCCTTACTCGTACACTGTGCAGAGCCTTGCACAGGAGCTCCTGTCACCTACTTTTTGTTCGCATTCTCTGTTTTCAAAGCCCTGTATTTGTATCTGCAATCTTTAAACATGAACAACTTTAGTTCAGTAAAAAGCATACAGCCCACCTGACTTCAAGTTATTTAAAATATGAAAAAGCTGATAGTATTTAACTTCAGAGCGGGGGAAAAAACCCTCCAGAACTCTACCACAGCAAACAAATGGCTCTGTAAGGAGCAAATTAAGGCCAGAGCTACCTTCAGGTCTATGCCACCTGGCAAAAGGCCAGCTACCACTGGACCTCAGGAGATTGTTGTGTGTCAGAAGAGCACTTACCAAGCTGGGTAACAGTGAAGCACTGAACACTCAGCCTGGCCTTCAGGTACCGCTCCGCAGGGGAGTCAAACAGGCTGTGAACCAAACCAGAATTGGGAGAAGAGGGGGTGAAAACAAGGTTTGCAATGCACAGGTAGGTCTCACAGAGCTAGAGCAGAAAGTCTCCCTCACATTTTAAGTCCAACAGCTTTACCTGTGCTCATTATTTTGTGAGGAAGTTGAATGTAAGCCAGTAAACTCCATATCAAGGGCTGTTGAGGTGGAAAGAATACAAAAAAATCTGAAATATGAAGCACACATTCCACTAGCATCGGGACAAGGATCTCTGAAACACCTCTCTTGACCCTAACCTGCGTCAAACCCACCAGGAGCAAGCACATGAGAAAAGACAACAGACTGCCGCGGAAGTGAAGGCTCCTGCTCCCTCATCCCTCTAGCTGGAGTAGGAAAGGAAACCAGGGAGGAAGCCCTGCCTCACCCGTAACCAACAGCCCGAGCCCGCACCCGCCGGGCCGGGGCTGGCACCACAGGGAAGGCTTAATTCCCACCTCTGCCGCCCGTTTTAAAACACAGTGTCCCAGCGTTCGCTGTCCCAGCGCACACCAGCGCCGTTACCCACCAAAATACACCTCAATGCCCACACCGCCCCGGCCTCCTCCAGGGCCGGGCAAGGGTCCTGCCTGCCCCTTCAGTAGGCAGCCGGGTGGGGGCCACGGGCCCAGCCGAGGGCCGGCAGCTCACCCAAGAAGGCAGCGCGGCGGAGGCGGCCCCGCAGGCGCGGCAGGCGCCGCTGGAAGCCCGCCGCCCGCACCTCCATGGCGGCCCCGCGAGGCAGTTCTTGCCCCGGCCAGAGGGAGGGAAGGCGGGGCCCGCCGGAACCCGAGGTTGGGTCACGGTGAGAGGTCGGGCAGCGCCAGGGACGCGGAAATATAAAAGATGGTGCCTGGGGGGGGGGGGCGGGCTGGAAATGTGACAGGCTGCAGCGGGGTTACGCAGCCGGGAGGCGCTGGGAAGCTCTGCCGATCCGTCGGGCAGGCAAACTGAGAGGCTCGGTCTGCGGCCCAGCGTCAGGAGGGCACAAAAAGAAGGAAAGGGGCCTCAGACTCCCTGCAGCTGGCGTTTAGCAGCTCCCCTCCTCTATCCGCGAGGTTTAGGTAGTTATAATCTGAGGGCTGCAAGAAAACGGCAAAGACGAGCCAGGGGAATTTGATCGAAGTTTAGTGCATAACTTTATTACAGTTCTAAACATTCACATAATGACTGCGTTAGGCTGGCCATGTATGGGGATCAAATCTAGGCATTTCCAGCGTTCAGGTTAGAACAAATACAAAATCAAATATTAAAAATAAAATATGCTTTGAAGTTACTGAATTCTGAATTAAATTCTGTTAACCTATCAGACTGAACTATGATAACAGTTTATTCTAGCCTTAAAGATGTTGATAATTTTAGAATCAAGACTATGACACACTTCCATCCATTTAAAAATATTTTATTATAAGATGCCATGTTCCAACTTTTTCCAGCTCTGGACCTTCACTGTGCTGGTACACACCTCAAGAAGGGAGCGTTGCTTCTTGGAAAGTTTTCCCAGTGGTCTCCATTTTACTTATAGATTCTTCGTGGCTCATGCAGAACAACACCACCTTCTACCACAGCTTTTTCAAATTCCTGAATCTTGTTTAAAAGAGAGAGACACAAATAAATACAACAAAAAGCCATCAGCACCGAAATACCAGTTGGGACATGTTAACGTGGAGAGGCAGAGGTTAACAGCCCTACTGAGGCACACAACCAGGATCTCCAGCTTGTCAAAGCTGCTCTTCTGAGTGTTGCAAGAAGGATTTGTCAAGCCACGGAAGAAAAGTGATGGTGAAGAGGAGTAAACTTAATGCTTGAAAAGGAAAAAAGGGCCAAATAAGTGTAAGGAAATAGGTACTTGCCGAGTCGCAACGACGTTCCCAGGGGATAACAGCTTTAAAGTTCACAAAGTTGATTCCTGCTTCCAAGCAGCGCTGTGCTATCACGCGGCCAAGGTTTTTGCACGCTGCGACTCCCTTGGGGCTGTAGAGATGTCTCTTTATGGCCCACTCTCGGGTAGAGGCAGACACCACAATATCCCCATTGCTGCGCTCAACGAACGCTTCTACATAATGCTGTGTCCGCTCAAGCCGTAATCTGAGTGAAGGGAAGAAACAACATGGGACTATGATGTCTTTTCCAGGTGTAAAGAGAGATGCTTAAATAATGATTCACTTTATGAATTAAAATGTACTAAAACTACTAAATAATAATGAATTCTTAATATTGTTTTTATTATCTTGGGTTTTGCTTATTAGGATATAAAATAGGACTTATTTTACCAGTTCAGCAGAGTGAAATTCCAAGAGCAACCAGTCACTGAGGTGCACAGTCCTACACCGACTCACACCAGCACTCACTCCAGCCACGCACTGTACATCCGCACAGTGTGGGACAACCACATGAGCTAGACCAGCCACAAAGTAACCTTGGGTTCACTACGCACTCTCCTAAAGGCTTGGGCTTACACAGCAGGGAGCAACTTGCTGGGATCAGCAAATGGTCAAGCAGTACTCCATAAGTTGTTACACATAACCACAGAGTATTGGGAGCAACCATTTCTTACTGCATTGAGACCAGATTTCCAGGTAGGAACAAACTGGACGTGGTTCTCCATGGCATCCAATGATAGGACAAGGGGCAACAGGTATAAGCTGGAACATAGGAGGTTCCACCTAAATATGAGAAGAAACGTCTTCACGGTGAGGGTGACAGGAGCACTGGAACAGGCTGCCCAGGGGGGTTGTGGAGTCTCCTTCTCTGGAGACGTTTAAAGACCACCTGGACGTGTTCCTGTGCAACTTGGTCTAGGTGATCCTGCTCCAGCGGGGGGATTGGACTAGATGATCTTTCAAGGTCCCTTCCAATCCCTAACATTCTGTGATTCTGTGATTCTCCCCTCAAGAACAAAATAATGATTTTGAAATATGTTTAATATGAACTTATTTTCCAGAGGACAAGCAATCAGCATTTTCTAAAAATCAAACAAACACAAAAAAACCCACAAAAAACCCAAAACCCAACAACAAAAAAACCCAAACATACTATTTCAGTGCCTCAAATAAAACAATGATGCATGGTCTGCACAGGTCTAGGAGAATCCTAAGTTAAATAGCAGTTGCTTAAGTAATATTGCCACTACCTTAACAATAGATGGAAATATCTTCAATGCACATATGAACTCTCACGTGATGCTAGCCTACTGTGCTGTGAACGCAGAGGCTACCTGTTGATTAAGAACTAAGGGGGCAACTGATTCAGCAACCCAAAAAGCGCATTTTGTAGAATTTCCACCTCATGTTTCTGGGGTTTGGTTTTGCTTATCTATGTATTTATTTATGGAGTCTTCATGTCTACTGGTGACTTTCTGACTCACCTATGCCAGAATTCACGCTTTGGCCATGTTGTCTTCCAGCCACGCTCCTTCCTAGCCAGGCCCAACTGCTCCAGGTTCCGAGGATTCCTGTTAGTGAAGTCTGGAGCAACAATCTCATTTTCACTTGTGTCCACTTCAGTCTCAGTTTTGAGACTTGCTGTAGTTGATGCAAAACGAAGACCTTGAGGTAAACAGGAAATAAAACCCCCCAGAGTTAAAAAAAATACAGTGCAGTGCGGCGGGAGATCAATG